>JAOTOM010002892.1:0-12500 GCA_034440615.1 Ashinkailepas kermadecensis
CATTGACATTGGTCGACATTTTAAAAAGTACTCCGGAACGAGTGTAGCCACGTCAACTGGAAAGTGTTGTGCAAATACTCCTTCCGTTAGCATTTCCCTCTTTCCTCTTAGTGTGAAGTAGCGCTTACACTGGAACACAGAAGTGGTAAAATTCCAAGCATTTTGAGCTCTGAGCGAGTCTGGTCATACCGATCGTACGTCGCGCATGAGCGCGACTCTAATTTCCATCCTTTTTCCAACATCTGTGTTCGTTTCCGAAAAGGCGTAATGTCGTTCTTGAAGTATTGTATTTTGCGATAAATGTCGCTGCTTTCCAACTGGGCATTTCGTGGTCATTTTTCGTAGCCAAGCATATATGAGTGTAATATAGTTGAGCAATGGCATCACGCGCCATGAACGGAATTCCGACTATTGGCGAAAACAGAAGTATATACAATGTGGTCAAGTCGGGTATTTCTGACATCGGTTTGTGGCTCTGTAATGTGGCTCTGGTCAAGTCTGGTATTTCTGACATCGGTTTGTGGCTCTGTAATGTGGCTCTGTAATGTGGCTCTGTAATGTGGCTCTGGTCAAGTCTGGTATTTCTGACATCGGTTTGTGGCTCTGTAATGTGGCTCTGTAATGTGGCTCTGGTCAAGTCTGGTATTTCTGACATCGGTTTGTGGCTGTGATTTCAGATGCTCCTGACGCGAGGTGCCAGCGTGAGGCCAAGCTCTTCGCAGCTACATCGCGTACGTGACTTGAGACCCCAAGAGACGCTTACAACTGGATACCACCCATGGCGTCATTGTTGGTGTTTCATGTAGTAGAGTACTTTTTACTGTTCAGGTCGAAACACTGGCCTTGAAACTAAGTTCTAGGAAGTTTTTTTCTTGTTTCACCGTGGAAACATTTCGTGTGAAATTATCGCGGTAAAATGTGCACGATTTCTGGGGAACATCCCATGTGTTCTGGACGTATCAGTGGCGAATTCTGACTTGGATTAAGATCATTGTGAACTGGACAGAGATAGACGGGACCACCTGAGTGGTCCACACTATGCACCAGCAAACAAATGAGACCCGCCGGAACGAAACTGTGAACGCCAGCCAAACCGACAACCTCGATCAGACAGATTTAGCCTGTATGAATATCGTTGTGGATGTAGCTGCAAGCATGAATGATATGGATAAAAACAGCATCTTTTCCTTGTCCCTGCTCAGATTCCATAGTCTGGTTCTTTCCAGCGTGATCCTCCAGTGGTCACCACTTCCCTCCAAGGATACCATCTGTCACGGCACCTGTCGGGGTCGTTGGGTGTATGTGATGCACTACAGCGTGGTAGCCGGATATACTAGGCTGGCCATCACACCCGATGTGGTGACATGTCGCCGGCAGATTAAATGGCACCCGAAATCTGCCGAATCATAATCGCCACTTACACATGACAATTTCAGCACCATGATAAAACTTTCACCATCACTATTTGCTTGAAATGTATGAAGAGTGAATAATCTGCTTCATTGTCATTCCCTCAATTGTTTTGCATCTGGCCAAAACAGAATGGCTACATTGTGGATCTTTGCCAGTACGTGAACTGAGCTGAAGCTGCTGAAGTGGGCAGCAGACCCGCATCCGACTCCAGGAGTCGGCCCTGACGCTGGCCTGCTGTAGTGTCAGCTGACACGTGCTTGACCCCGGGAGACGGCCCTGACGCTGGCCTGCTGTAGTGTCAGCTGACACGTGCTTGACCCCGGGAGACGGCCCTGACGCTGGCCTGCTGTAGTGTCAGCTGATCTGTGTTGGACCCCGGGAGACGGCCCTGACGCTGGCCTGCTGTAGTGTCAGCTGACACGTGCTTGACCCCGGGAGACGGCCCTGACGCTGGCCTGCTGTAGTGTCAGCTGACACGTGCTTGACCCCGGGAGACGGCCCTGACGCTGGCCTGCTGTAGTGTCAGCTGATCTGTGTTGGACCCCGGGGAGACGGCCCTGACGCTGGCCTGCTGTAGTGTCAGCTGACACGTGCTTGACCCCGGGAGACGGCCCTGACGCTGGCCTGCTGTAGTGTCAGCCGACACGTGCTTGACCCCGGAGACGGCCCTGACGCTGGCCTGCTGTAGTGTCAGCTGACACGTGCTTGACCCCGGGAGACGGCCCTGACGCTGGCCTGCTGTAGTGTCAGCTGACACGTGCTTGACCCCGGGAGACGGCCCTGACGCTGGCCTGCTGTAGTGTCAGCTGACACGTGCTTGACCCCGGGAGACGGCCCTGACGCTGGCCTGCTGTAGTGTCAGCCGACACGTGCTTGACCCCGGGAGACGGCCCTGACGCTGGCCTGCTGTAGTGTCAGCTGACACGTGCTTGACCCCGGGAGACGGCCCTGACGCTGGCCTGCTGTAGTGTCAGCTGACTCGTGCTTGACCCCGGGAGACGGCCCTGACGCTGGCCTGCTGTAGTGTCAGCTGATCTGTGTTGGACCCCGGGAGACGGCCATGACGCTGGCCTGCTGTAGTGTCAGCCGACACGTGCTTGACCCCGGGAGACGGCCCTGACGCTGGCCTGCTGTAGTGTCAGCTGATCTGTGTTGGACCCCGGGAGACGGCCCTGACGCTGGCCTGCTGTAGTGTCAGCTGACACGTCTTGACCCGGGAGACGGCCCTGACGCTGGCCTGCTGTAGTGTCAGCTAATCTGTGTTGGACCCCGGGAGACGGCCCTGACGCTGGCCTGCTGTAGTGTCAGCTGACACGTGCTTGACCCCGGGAGACGGCCCTGACGCTGGCCTGCTGTAGTGTCAGCCGACACGTGCTTGACCCCGGGAGACGGCCCTGACGCTGGCCTGCTGTAGTGTCAGCTGACACGTGCTTGACCCCGGGAGACGGCGCTGACGCTGGCCTGCTGTAGTGTCAGCTGACACGTGCTTGACCCCGGGAGACGGCCCTGACGCTGGCCTGCTGTAGTGTCAGCTGACACGTGCTTGACCCCGGGAGACGGCCCTGACGCTGGCCTGCTGTAGTGTCAGCTGATCTGTGTTGGACCCCGGGGAGACGGCCCTGACGCTGGCCTGCTGTAGTGTCAGCTGACACGTGCTTGACCCCGGGAGACGGCCCTGACGCTGGCCTGCTGTAGTGTCAGCTGATCTGTGTTGGACCCCGGGAGACGGCCCTGACGCTGGCCTGCTGTAGTGTCAGCTGACACGTGCTTGACCCCGGGAGACGGCCCTGACGCTGGCCTGCTGTAGTGTCAGCCGACACGTGCTTGACCCCGGGAGACGGCCCTGACGCTGGCCTGCTGTAGTGTCAGCTGACACGTGCTTGACCCCGGGAGACGGCCCTGACGCTGGCGTGCTGTAGTGTCAGCTGACACGTGCTTGACCCCGGGAGACGGCCCTGACGCTGGCCTGCTGTAGTGTCAGCTGACACGTGCTTGACCCCGGGAGACGGCCCTGACGCTGGCCTGCTGTAGTGTCAGCCGACACGTGCTTGACCCCGGGAGACGGCCCTGACGCTGGCCTGCTGTAGTGTCAGCTGATCTGTGCTTGACCCCGGGAGACGGCCCTGACGCTGGCCTGCTGTAGTGTCAGCTGACACGTGCTTGACCCCGGGAGACGGCCTGACGCTGGCCTGCTGTAGTGTCAGCTGACACGTGCTTGACCCCGGGAGACGGCCCTGACGCTGGCCTGCTGTAGTGTCAGCCGACACGTGCTTGACCCCGGGAGACGGCCCTGACGCTGGCCTGCTGTAGTGTCAGCTGACACGTGCTTGACCCCAGGAGACTGCCCTGACGCTGGCCTGTCGAAGCGGTTACGTATCGACAGCAGCTGCGCTGGCAGACGCTGGAGCTGACCTGGATCATCAGGCTGAGCACCACACACCTTTGGTGGCGGCGTGTCAGATCGGCTGCAGACCTCTGGTGCAGCTGCTCATCGACGCCGGAGCAAAGGTCAACTGCCTGGGTCACCTATGTCTGTGTCAGGGTCACCTCTGTCTGTCTATACCAGGGTCACCTCTATCTGTGTCAGGGTCACATCTGTCTGTCTGTGCCAGGGTCACCTCTGTCTGTCTGAGCCAGGGTCACCTCTGTCTGAGCCAGGGTTACCTCTGTGTCGTGGTCACCTCTGTTGGTGTCGGGGTCACCTCTGTTGGTGTCGGGGTCACCTCTGTTGGTGTCGGGGTCACCTCTGTTGGTGTCGGGGTCACCTCTGTTGGTGTCGGTCACCTCTGTCGGTGTCGGTCACCTCTGTCGGTGTCGGGGTCACCTCTGTCGGTGTCGGGGTCACCTCTGTCGGTGTCGGGGTCACCTCTGTCGGTGTCGGGGTCACCTCTGTCGGTGTCGGGGTCACCTCTGTCGGTGTCGGGGTCACCTCTGTCGGTGTCGGGGTCACCTCTGTCGGTGTCGGGGTCACCTCTGTCGGTGTCGGGGTCACCTCTGTCGGTGTCAGTGTCACCTCTGTCGGTGTCGGACATCCACAACGGTATCAGGGTCGGCTACAATGGTGTCCGGGCCACCTCTATCGTGCAAAGGTCACCTACAACGGTGTCATTGTCAACTAGGACGATGTGGAAGTCAGCTGTGGTGAAACCGAGGTCGCTTCTGCAGATTACTCTGGTTGACAGCAGGGTGATCTCTGCAGGTGTCACGGCCACCGATATAGGGCCCTTCTAAGGTGTCACGTCCGGCTATTTGAGATGGGGGAGGAGTAGTCTAGGGGTAAGTTGCCCGTCTCACAATCGAAAGATTGTGGGTTCGAGTCTCACCTGTCGCCACACTTCTCCCGCGGCCAATCGGCGAGAGAGATTGGCGATGCTACGTGACTCAACGGTCGACGTGTCGTAAAACCCAATAACCAACCAACCGTTTGAGATAACGCCACTTAGGTTAGTGCGAGTTATGTTTTTGTCAATCTAGCCTGTGTCCGTGCGCAGCCGGCCTCTGACGCTACCGAGGTCATCTTTGTCGATGCCACGGTCGTGTCTGCCGACATTGAATAACTGCCGCCTGTGGAACTGACCAATATAGAAGCCATCAACACCACGAACCACACGCGGTGTCAGCTCAGTGGCCATCCAAACAAGATCGATTAGCATGCGCTTTAGTCAGACTGCAGGAAGTCTGAAGGTTTCCGAGATAACTGCAGCATTCGCTTTTGCACGATCTACCTGAGATACGACCAAAGGCTCCCTCGCGGCGATCCGAGTAGCGCGTTACTGAGAACATGACGCAATTTTGAAGTAACTACAAAGACCGGCTGCAAATATCTGGACATATTGAACCATTTGAGGTGGTGCTGTTCCAGGGAATATTACCTTGCGCAGTGCCGCAAAATTTCCTACCTATCGCAGAGCAGGGGGTGAGGAAATTGAACAACCATCTCCCCCCCTCCCGAAATAACTTGTGTTGAAGTTGGGTAGAGATGCAGTAAACGGTGTAATGTAGTTCCATTGCATTACTTTCGGAGTTACGTGGTACATTTTTATCCACCTCTTCTGGCTCACATCCCAGGGTAGGGCTCACATCCCAGGGTAGGTCACACATCCCAGGGTAGGTCACACATCCCAGGGTAGGTCACACATCCCAGGGTAGGTCACACTGTGGTTATGTCTGGCTGCAGTCAGCCCCGCTAGATGACATGACATGGCAACTAGCTGCCACCCGACCTTCATAGATGACATGACTGGTCAGAACCAGAGGCTGAGCTGCCCCGACCTTCATAGATGACGCATGACATGGTCAGAACTAGAGCGCCTGAGCTGCCACGATTCATAGATGACATGACATGGCAAACAGCGCCACCCGACCTTCATAGATGAACATGACCTGTCAACAGCTGGCTAGACTACCTGAGCTGCCACCCCATAGATGACAGTCAGCCAGAGAGCTGCCACCCGACCTCCATAGATGACACATGACATGGTCAGAACCAGAGCGCCTGAGCTGCCACCCGACCTTCATAGATGACACATGACATGGTCAGAACCAGAGCGCCTGAGCTGCCACCCGACCTTCATAGATGACACATGACATGGTCAGAACCAGAGCGCCTGAGCTGCCGCCACGCACTTATGGAAAACGAGAGAGTTGTTATGATACTCTGGAATGTTGTAATACAGCCTGCTCTGCCCCATTTCCACAGCTTGTCACATCAGCTTGGCGTGCCATTTACGTCAACCGAAATCAGCGATCATGGCTTCGGGATGAACACTTACCCCTGCCGTTTAACATGTAATAAACTGAGCGATTCGTAGCTACATAATTATAACTTAACATATACATTAGCATAAATGAAGTTGTAGTTAATATCCTTCTTTCGAAACTTTTGTAATGCAGTCTAACTAGCCCGAATATTTTATCTAAATACCGCACATGAGCTGGTCTGACCTGACCTCCAGATCTGCCGCTCGCTGGATAATTTCACCGAGACTCCTCTGACGGCGGCAGTCCTCGGCGGCCACCGTCAAGTCGTCAGACTGCTGCTGCAGCGAGACGTCGACACGGAGCAGGTCAACGACGAGGGTCACACCGCGCTGATGGTAGCGGCCAGGTCAGTCGACAGGGGCCAGGTCAACGACGAGGGTCACACCGCGCTGATGGTAGCGGCCAGGTCAGTCGACAGGGGCCAGGTCAACGACGAGGGTCACACCGCGCTGATGGTAGCGGCCAGGTCAGTCGACAGGGGCCAGGTCAACGACGAGGGTCACACCGCGCTGATGGTAGCGGCCAGGTCAGTCGACAGGGGCCAGGTCAACGACGAGGGTCACACCGCGCTGATGGTAGCGGCCAGGGCAGTCGACAGGGGCCAGGTCAACGACGAGGGTCACACCGCGCTGATGGTAGCGGCCAGGTCAGTCGACAGGGAGCAGGTCAACGACGTGAGACATACAACGCTAAGGGAAGCGGCTAAGTCAGTCGACACTGAGCAGGTCATCGACGTGGGTCACACCACGCTGATGGTAGCGGCCAGGTCACTCGTCGCGGAGCAGGTCAACGACGTGGGTCACACCACGCTGATGGTAGCGCCAAGTCGGTCGACACGGAGCAGGTCAACGACGTGGGTCACACCACGCTAATGGTAGCGGCCAAGTCGGTCGACACGGAGCAGGTCAACGACGTGGGTCACACCACACTAATGGTGGTGGCCAGGTCAGTGGACACGCCGCACGGGGTCACAATCCGGGGTCATGGTCAACCCCAATATCAACATTCGCTCGCAAGAAGGGTTAATCCCCCCCCCCCAGAGTTTTTTTTCCGAAAATCACGAGGAACCCGCGACTCCCGGTGCCACGAAGATTTGCATACATGTATGCAATTGGTCAACCAATACTTCGGTGGCAAGCTTGTCTCGATACCACAAACGAAAGTGCCGCTTTCAGGGAACCTTCATAGTGCTGCCAAAATGGAGTACTTTTGATGCCCTTAAACATCGCGACATGTATTTGTATCGTGCAAACACTTCTCAAGGAATGGAAGGTTGATTTATGCAATGGATGCACAGAGCCTAGCATATCGGGACGTTCTAGTGAATCACTCGGATATGGTTAACTTTGGAAGCAGATTCCGATATTTGAGGGCGCTGTGTTTACGACCGCGTCCTCTCTTCTGGAGCACTTCTCAGTGCTCTGACATGCTACTCATGGATACAAACTAATCAGTTTTTGGTCGAAGCGCGCTTACACCGAAATGATTAACTAAAACTGAAAACTACATTAATTATACTTCTTCAGGTCGATTCAGGGTCCGATTATTGAACATGACTGCAGGACACAATGGTGTAATCTACTCGGTGAATTAGTGGCATCAATATCATTATCACTGTTATGCTGATCAAGATAGCGCACAGGCACCGAAGATTAGCTGAAGTATATGTGGAAAAATGGTTTTCAAGCAGTTTACCGACTGGCTCCACTCAGGCGAGTGAAAGCATTATGAAAGTCATCCCCAATGTCAAAGCTTGATTCTTTTGGGATTCGAGAAACAACTTATGAAAATTGCAAATCGCCCCACAATATCCTCATTACACTTCCCCAAAAAGAACATGATCCTTGGAAGCTTCATGGCCGCTAAATGATAGTCTTTTGGTGTATGCGCCCTAAACTCCATATATCCAACAAGATCCCAGGAAGCTCACGGAATTGTTTACAATGTTCCTCGACTTGTAGATCATCCCGTTCGAAATCGTAGTATCACCCTGAACCAGGGCTATTACGGGACCACCCACAATAGACACCACCTCTCCTTCAGAGAGGGTGATGAGGAGATGGTGAAGCTGCTGCTGACCCGAGCCTGCCCGAACACCATCGACTCGGACACTCAGGAATCGGCGCTGTCGCTGTCCGCCAGACACAACCACATGGAGGTCTTCCGGCTGTTGCTTCAGGTAAGCGGCCACACAACCTGGTGGACTTGGCGAGTGGGCTCCCAGGCGGGTCTGTCCCTCCTTCAGGTGAGACTGTCCATCCTCCAGGTGGGGCTGCCCCGCCTTCAGATGGGGCTGCCCCTCCTCCAGGTGGGGCTGCCCCTCATCCAGGTGGAGCTGCCCCTCCTCCGGGTGTGGTTGTCCCTCGTATGGGACTGTTCCTTGTCTGAGACTGTTCTTTGTATGGGACTGTTCCTTGTGTGGGACTGTTCCTTGTGTGGGACTGTTCCTTGTGTGGGACTGTTCCTTGTGTGGGACTGTTCCTTTGTGGGACTGTTCCTTGTGTGGGACTGTTCCTTGTGTGGGACTGTTCCTTGTGTGGGACTGTTCCTTGTGTGGGACTGTTCCTTGTGTGGGACTGTTCCTTGTGTGGGACTGTTCCTTGTGTGGGACTGTTCCTTGTGTGGGACTGTTCCTTGTGTGGGACTGTTCCTTGTGTGGGACTGTTCCTTGTGTGGGACTGTTCCTTGTGTGGGACTGTTCCTTGTGTGGGACTGTTCCTTGTGTGGGACTGTTCCTTGTGTGGGACTGTTCCTTGTGTGGACTGTTCTTGTGTGGGACTTTCTTGTGTGACTGTTTTTGTGACTGTTTTTTACTTTTTATGTTTTTGGACTGTTCTTGTGTGGGACTGTTCCTTGTGGGACTGTTCCTTTGTGGGACTGTTCCTTGTGTGGGACTGTTCCTTGTGTGGGACTGTTCCTTGTGTGGGACTGTTCCTTGTGTGGGACTGTTCCTTGTGTGGGACTGTTCCTTGTGTGGGACTGTTCCTTGTGTGGGACTGTTCCTTGTGTGGGACTGTTTTGGGACTGTTCCTTGTGTGGGACTGTTCCTTGTGTGGGACTGTTCCTTGTGTGGGACTGTTCCTTGTGTGGGACTGTTCCTTGTGTGGGACTGTTCCTTGTGTGGGACTGTTCCTTGTGTGGGACTGTTCCTTGTGTGGGACTGTTCCTTGTGTGGGACTGTTCCTTGTGTGGGACTGTTCCTTGTGTGGGACTGTTCCTTGTGTGGGACTGTTCCTTGTGTGGGACTGTTCCTTGTGTGGGACTGTTCCTTGTGTGGGACTGTTCCTTGTGTGGGACTGTTCCTTGTGTGGGACTGTTCCTTGTGTGGGACTGTTCCTTGTGTGGGACTGTTCCTTGTGGGACTGTTCCTTGTGGGACTGTTTGTTCCTTGTGTGGGACTGTTCTTGTGGGACTGTTCCTTGTGTGGGACTGTTCCTTGTGTGGACTGTTCCTTGTTGGGACTGTTCCTTGTGATTGGACTTTCCTTTTGGGACTGTTCCTTGTGTGGACTGTTCCTTGTGTGGGACTGTTCCTTGTGTGGGACTGTTCCTTGTGTGGGACTGTTCCTTGTGTGGGACTGTTCCTTGTGTGGGACTGTTCCTTGTGTGGGACTGTTCCTTGTGTGGGACTGTTCCTTGTGTGGGACTGTTCCTTGTGTGGGACTGTTCCTTGTGTGGGACTGTTCCTTGTGTGGGACTGTTCCTTGTGTGGGACTGTTCCTTGTGTGGGACTGTTCCTTGTGTGGGACTGTTCCTTGTGTGGGACTGTTCCTTGTGTGGGACTGTTCCTTGTGTGGGACTGTTCCTTGTGTGGGACTGTTCCTTGTGTGGGACTGTTCTTTGTGTGGGACTGTTCCTTGTGTGGGACTGTTCCTTGTGTGGGACTGTTCCTTGTGTGGGACTGTTCCTTGTGTGGGACTGTTCCTTGTGTGGGACTGTTCCTTGTGTGGGACTGTTCCTTGTGTGGGACTGTTCCTTGTGTGGGGCTGTTCCTTGTGTGGGGCTGTTCCTTGTGTGGGGCTGTTCCTTGTGTGGGGCTGTTCCTTTGTGGGGCTGTTCCTTGTGTGGGGCTGTTCCTTGTGTGGGGCTGTTCCTTGTGTGGGGCTGTTCCTTGTGTGGGGCTGTTCCTTGTGTGGGGCTGTTCCTTGTGTGGGGCTGTTCCTTGTGTGGGGCTGTTCCTTGTGTGGGGCTGTTCCTTGTGTGGGGCTGTTCCTTGTGTGGGGCTGTTCCTTGTGTGGGGCTGTTCCTTGTGTGGGGCTGTTCCTTGTGTGGGGCTGTTCCTTGTGTGGGGCTGTTCCTTGTGTGGGACTGTTCCTTGTGTGGGACTGTTCCTTGTGTGGGACTGTTCCTTGTGTGGGACTGTTCCTTGTGTGGGACTGTTCCTCGTGTGGGACTGTTCCTCGTGTGGGACTGTTCCTCGTGTGGGACTGTTCCTCGTGTGGGACTGTTCCTCGTGTGGGACTGTTCCTCGTGTGGGACTGTTCCTCGTGTGGGACTGTTCCTCGTGTGGGACTGTTCCTCGTGTGGGACTGTTCCTCGTGTGGGACTGTTCCTCGTGTGGGACTGTTCCTCGTGTGGGACTGTTCCTCGTGTGGGACTGTTCCTCGTGTGGGACTGTTCCTCGTGTGGGACTGTTCCTCGTGTGGGACTGTTCCTCGTGTGGGACTGTTCCTCGTGTGGGACTGTTCCTCGTGTGGGACTGTTCCTCGTGTGGGACTGTTCCTCGTGTGGGACTGTTCCTCGTGTGGGACTGTTCCTCGTGTGGGACTGTTCCTCGTGTGGGACTGTTCCTCGTGTGGGACTGTTCCTCGTGTGGGACTGTTCCTCGTGTGGGACTGTTCCTCGTGTGGGACTGTTCCTCGTGTGGGACTGTTCCTCGTGTGGGACTGTTCCTCGTGGGGACTGTTCCTCGTTGGGACTGTTCCTCGTGTGGGACTGTTCCTCGTGTGGGACTGTTCCTCGTGTGGGACTGTTCCTCGTGTGGGACTGTTCCTCGTGTGGGACTGTTCCTCGTGTGGGACTGTTCCTCGTGTGGGACTGTTCCTCGTGTGGGACTGTTCCTCGTGTGGGACTGTTCCTCAGGTGGGAATACTTCCTCCCTCAAATGCTACTGGTTCCTCTCTCAAATGGGACTGGTTCCTCTCTCAAATGGGACTGGTTCCTCTCTCAAATGGGACTGGTTCCTCTCTCAAATGGGACTGGTTCCTCTCTCAAATGGGACTAGTTCCTCTCTCAAATGGGACTAGTTCCTCCCTCAGGTTGGGTTGTCCTCCCCCGAAGTGGGTTTTCCCCCTGCCTCAGGTGAGGATGCTCACTCTTCTGCTGCAGGTACTCGTGTTGGACATGTCGTGCTGGACAGATGTATGGCTACGTGACACGTAGACAAGTGTGGTGTATGTCAGTCGTGGTGCTTGGGTCGTCAGGCCGGTGCTGATCTCAACCTGGGCACCTACACACCGCTGATGGAAGCTGCTCACAATGGTCACCTGGATCTGGTATCGTAAGTATAATCCTGGGGAAGGCTGGTGACGTAAACATACCCGTGGTACGGACAGGCGATTCAAGGTGTAACCCTGGTAGAGGCTATTTCTGCCAGCGATTTGATGCTGGAGAATTGGCAACCATGCAATGGATGATGCAAGGGATGATGTAGTCTCAAGGCATTGATATGTCGCAAGGATGCAACACAAAATGTTTCAGCGTGTGGCTGGTAGGAGCACAAATAACGGTGGATGTATGCTAAAAATAGATGTTTGCTTAAATAAGAATTCGTCACGACATGGTAGTCTGGGCGCTGTTATGTCACACCATACCATAATATGCCTTCCCACCTAAGCTGATACGGAAACTATGAACTTGAGCAATGTTATTGTTCCCATGTTGTTCGTCAATTAATCTATCTTTGTCTGGCCTTCAATGTGCCATGGTGGTAACCTAGGTCTTCTGAACGCATGCCATCCATGCTTAAATGGTGAAACGGTCTTCGATTTGTGACTGGACTTTCTCCGGCACCACACGAGGCTGGTTGGCAACACCCCACCTGGGTCACTTCACCTGGCCTGGAAGATCAAGTAGAAGGTAAAACAGGCACGGTCATTGTCGAACAGCCGGAAGCTCGAGGGCCAGACTGAGCAATATTAGCAACTGCACATTCTTCGTCTGGCCCGGGCAAAAGCTAGCTTTAGGATGCTTAGTTACGTCATGTTGGTGGTAGCACGAAATTGTTCCGCACTACGTGTATCATATAACGACCCTGGGTTATTTTGGAATGTACTAAGCACCCTGGTCAGTGGATGGCAAACACTGCCGTGTCCATATTCAAGCGTC
>JAOTOM010002892.1:17500-77500 GCA_034440615.1 Ashinkailepas kermadecensis
GACTCATCGATGTATCTTGCGTAGAAGTCGGGTTTCAGAGATGCTTTGCTGGTGGCGTGCTCCTCAAACTAACTGAATCAGTCTGGTATCATTCTCCATTGCACTTTAGCCCGCCCTATGACAGCGAAAAAGTATATTGTTCGGGCAGTTCTAACGGGGGACTCTGGTATCATCAAAAGAAGATGGAAGACTGATCCCATGAAAAGATTGCAAAATTATTCGAGAGTAATGGATATCCCCAGCAACTGCTGCATCGCCTCCGAGGAGAGTCTACGACCAAGACCGAGACAAAAAGATCGGCCACTCTGATACCAAGACAACTCCGAGGAGCTAGCAGTTACGTGGGCAGATATTGGTTACTTGACCCTCCCATATATCGGTGAAGCCCTGACGGCGGATATAAATTCCATCGTGAGAAAGTTCGATTTCAAATTACACGTATCCTGGAGAACAAGTACCACCATCAAAAGTAAATTTGTCACGTCAGCCATCTCTAGACATATGTGTCCATCCAGCGGTCGTACATGTACTGCCTGTATATCGGGGCTGAATGGAAGATGTTTGACAGCTGGTGTAGGGTATCAATTGAAGTGCAATCTGTGTAGTAGCCTTGGCAAAAATGTTTTGCGTGTTGAAGCTGTTCGATCCATCCGTTTACGGTTTAATGAGCACATCCTAAATGCCAAGAACTTCCCCAAAGGCACCCCAATAGGTGATCAAAGACAAAGACGTATATTCAGGCCATCCACAATAAACTCGTGTCTATTACAGCTTATTGTCGAGTTTTAAAACAGATGTCACAGGAAAAAAGGCTGTCACAGGCACACATAAAACATATAAAAATTCCTCATACCAGCGGCACGGAAAGAGTCAGCAAGTACTGCAGGTATGATAAGTCAGCAGGTATGATGAGTCAGCAGGTATGATGAGTCAGCAGGTATGATGAGTCAGCAGGTATGATGAGTCAGCAGGTATGATGAGTCAGCAGGTATGATGAGTCAGCAGGTATGATGAGTCAGCAGGTATGATGAGTCAGCAGGTATGATGAGTCAGCAGGTATGATGAGTCAGCAGGTATGATGAGTCAGCAGGTATGATGAGTCAGCAGGTATGATGAGTCAGCAGGTATGATGAGTCAGCAGGTATGATGAGTCAGCAGGTATGATGAGTCAGCAGGTATGATGAGTCAGCAAGTATGATGAGTCAGCAAGTATGATGAGTCAGCAAGTATGATGAGTCAGCAAGTATGATGAGTCAGCAAGTATGATGAGTCAGCAAGTATGATGAGTCAGCAAGTATGATGAGTCAGCAAGTATGATGAGTCGGCAAGTATGATGAGTCAGCAAGTATGATGAGTCAGCAAGTATGATGAGTCAGCAAGTATGATGAGTCAGCAAGTATGATGAGTCAGCAAGTATGATGAGTCAGCAAGTATGATGGGTCAGCAAGTATGATGGGTCAGCAAGTATGATGAGTCAGCAAGTATGATGAGTCAGCAAGTATGATGAGTCAGCAAGTATGATGAGTCAGCAAGTATGATGACTCAGCAAGTATGATGACTCAGCAAGTATGATGACTCAGCAAGTATGATGACTCAGCAAGTATGATGACTCAGCAAGTATGATGACTCAGCAAGTATGATGACTCAGCAAGTATGATGACTCAGCAAGTATGATGACTCAGCAAGTATGATGACTCAGCAAGTATGATGACTCAGCAAGTATGATGACTCAGCAAGTATGATGACTCAGCAAGTATGATGACTCAGCAAGTATGATGACTCAGCAAGTATGATGACTCAGCAAGTATGATGACTCAGCAAGTATGATGACTCAGCAAGTATGATGACTCAGCAAGTATGATGACTCAGCAAGTATGATGACTCAGCAAGTATGATGACTCAGCAAGTATGATGACTCAGCAAGTATGATGACTCAGCAAGTATGATGACTCAGCAAGTATGATGATTCAGCAAGTATGATGACTCAGCAAGTATGATGACTCAGCAAGTATGATGACTCAGCAAGTATGATGACTCAGCAAGTATGATGACTCAGCAAGTATGATGACTCAGCAAGTATGATGACTCAGCAAGTATGATGACTCAGCAAGTATGATGACTCAGCAAGTATGATAAGTCAGCAAGTACGCTAAGAGGTCGGCGAGTATGATAAGAAGTCAGGAAGTAGATCAGGTTAATCTGTCTGGTCCCATGCACAAATGCCGCCTAAGGCGGCGACCAAACGTGGGAACTGGCAGTTGCCTCAGTTCGTGTGGCAGTTCATTATACAGGGCAGGACCTCTGGAACAAAAACGGCGCTTGTCCATCTCTGTTCGCGACCTGGGGACGTATAGACATAAAGACAAAGACATAAAAGATCAATGCAACTATGAGCCACAAGGGCCCTTCTTAGTTGCACTCTGTACACTGAACCAGTTGTCCACCAAATGTGTTGATCAACTCTCCCTGGAATACAGAAAAACAAGCCCCCTATTCTTATAATGATTGTTTATGCTGTTCTTAAAGATGTTCAGTGTGTTGTTACTGACAATGGTTTCTGGCAGCTGGTTCCAGTGTTCTACTACCCTGTTGGTGAAGGACTGTCTTAACCTTGTCCTGCTGTGATTAACTTTAATTTTGAATTGATGACCTCTAATTGCATCATTTCTGTTAAATTCAAACAGTTCCCTGAGATAACCCTGTTCCTGACCATGAACAAATTTAAAGACCTCGATGAGATCTCTCAGCCTTCTATATCTAAGTGAAAACATATTCAATTTCTTCAATCTTTCCTCATATGCCAGGTTGCCCATACCATTCACCATTTTTGTTGCCCTCTTTTGTACTCTCTCTAAAAGCCAACAATCTTTTTCATAACTAGGGGACCAAGCTTGGACACAATATTCCAGATGTGGCCTGACATATGCACAATAAAGCTTCCTGATGACTTCCTGACTTTTGTATGATACATTCCTATTTATTGCCCCAAGCATTCCTAGTGCCTTCTTCCTGGCTTCTTTGGTCTGTTCTGATGCCCCCAATTTTGTGTTCAAAATAACACCTAAGTCCTTCTCGTAGAAAAGGTTCAGGTTCATCCCTTCTGTACTGGGGTAAACCTTCATTTTCGACTCGTAGAATAGTCTAGGGTACCTCAGCGTTTGCGATATTTAAAACCCCAGTTATAAATTCAATGGTTCGAATCCTTCATCTCGGAGCTCTGATCTGCACACCTTGACACGCACTTCCAAAGCCAGCACTTCTATATTGTGCATATTAGTCAACAGATAAATGCAACGAAGATCAGACATTAATGCGCAGCGTGATATAGCGTTAACAATGTAGCTTCATTTTTGATAGACAGGTGCAACAGTTTCTATCAGAGAACTACATCTCGACAGATGTAGTGACTCTCAGGCAGAGTCCGACGTACCTCTGTGGGGCCAGGGCTGGCCAGGCGGCGGCGAGCCGCCTGAGGGGCGACCGCCCCCGACGACCGTTCGTCCAAGAAAAACCGAGAATGACTGCGGGCCCTTGCGGCGCGTTCGAGGTAACTCACAGTGCATCACTATCACGTGATCAAAGTCACCTGACTGACTGACTGCGCATTGCCAGGGCGTCGGCCCGAACAAAGGCTCGCTCTGAACTGGCGTCTAGAGAGCACAATGGCTCTCTCTGAACCCCGTGCACTGTACTGCAGACGGACGCGACATCGCTCTGAGATATCAGAGACAGACTCTGATCTCAGCGCAACGGTCCCTCCGTGGGAAACGGTGCTGTGTGTGCACATCGGCAGCCTCGCTCGGTCTGGCGTCGCACACGTGGGCTGTATCAGCATTTCACCGGACGCTGGCGAACCACAACAATCGGCTGACTGGCAGAGGCTCGGTACTGCAGCCTCTGATCTGGCGACACGGCGCCCGACACAATAGCGACACTCGGTCACATCACCGCATGACAGCTGGCATAGACATCATAGACACGCCTGTCCATAGGGTTCCCATAATACAATCACTTGTCCTACATCACCCACTGACGATCACATCACCCACTGACGACGGCGGCGCGGCGCGCGCCGGGGAGGGGACTGAATGGCTGGGATTTAGATGCCCCAAAACCAACTTTGTTACAACACAGCGCAGGTCCTAAAGATTTGGATTACCGCACACAAGGGGAATCCTAAATCCCACTAGACGAATCACGGCCATTACACAATCACACGATGTGTCAATACCTAAAGTCCTACGAGTGTCATTCGATGCACATCCTAAATTAATACAATTAAAGCCAATCCAAAGTTAAAGTTCCGCCGAAGATCGAAGATGAAGAAGTGCTGAATCACCATAGCGTTCGTTGTTCACTGAAGATTCTACCAACAGTGTGGCAGGGAAGGCGAGGCGTCGGCCTGCCCACCTGTGTGTGCCTCTCGGGCACACTCGAGCATATGCCGCTCAAGTTCTCGAGAGCGCCATTCGGTCAGGCGCAGGTAGCCTGGTAGGGTGACATGGCAGCGCAGCTCGGATGGCGCCAGCCGTGAGCAGGTATCGCCATGAAGCGCAGCTCCGTTGAGAGGGCCGGTAGTGCTGTAACAGCACCTGTCTCGATCGCGGTCATCTATCTGTGGCAGATTAATGAGTGGTGACGATATGAACTGCTCTGACTCAAGTTAGTCGAGCACTATCACCTGTTGATCAGATGAAGTCAGCTTTCTCTTCACCGGGTGGAAAGCAGGAATAGTTAACTTGCTGTGAAGGTCGGAGACAAGACTCCGTTCGTAGGGGCGGACTTCCAGGATTAAGTATTCATTTTAGCCACTAGCCAAAATTAATACAACACTGCACAAGTTATATCTCAATTCACACTAGCATATTTGGCACTACCCACGTTGTGCCTGTTCCATATAGGTGTCGCTACTTGCGTCAAGTTATTCCTAAGTCCCGATAGGTGGCACCACATATGACCTACCAATGTTTTCTGTCAGGCGGCGCCATTGGCGTCCGTAACTGTCACCATAGATGGCGCTATCCGCGCTCCGGAGTTTCTGTATAGGTGGCGTCACTGTAGGTTGGCACTGTCAACTAAAAACACAAGTACACTCGAAACAAAAGCTCACTATGTGACCTGGACAGTCAAGGTTCAGCGAAAATGCAAAGATTTGAGCAATGGGAACGATTTCTACCATACATTCTCCACAAACATTCGCGTGTCTCACTGGACACCGGGGATCAGCATGAATCGTTGCTCTGCCATTGGACTCTCTAAGTCTCGACAGCACTGAGAGGCTATCAAGCTTCAGTCAGAGCTCTCTCAGGAGCTCAAGCAAACGGCTTAACCCAAGCTAAGTGGCCTACTAGCCAAGTAACTTCTTAGTGCTCAGGTTACTTAACCATTATTGCACCGAATCCGTATAGGCTGTGACATACTAGTCCACCAACCTCTTAGCGCTCAAGTAAATCAAACCATTTTGCACCGTATCCAACATACATACGCACAAACATACATGTTCCCAATAATTTTCTGTCATCTGGTTACAGGTGTCAACCAAATAAAATAATTATGCCCTTGCTTGGCAATGATTCCATTTTCCTCAAATAAAAATACTTCAAATAAATAATCTCCGAAAGCTAAATCAATTCTGTAATATTAAATTCCCTTAAAGGCGAATTATTCAAGTCCCAAAATATTTTTATATGACTGTCCTATTTAATTATCAGCTATTCCTATCATTAAATTATTTTTCTAAGTAGGTACCATCTATTTTTAAAGTACATTGGAGTTCCGTATAATACTACAGTCGAATGTAAGCTTCCTTTTGACAATGTTATATTACTATAAGTTAACCTATGTTTCCATCTTAAATAATTGAGCAACTCATAAAATTAAACTCTTTCAAGAATAGTTTGATATTTTCCTCAAACCATGAGCTCGTATCTCAAGCCGTATTTAAATAATAATGTTGGCTGTCGTTTCAACTGATTTAATCAAGTAATAATTTTCCCAAATTATTCATATTTAATCAAGCTACCATTTTCCAAAATCATTCTCACAAATATTAGGCTTCACTAATTCTATGTTTCAATTTCATCTCAGGTCCACACCATAATTTACTTTGGTATCAGAGTCCACACAATAATTTACAAGTATCGCATACGAAGATCAGCAGACCTAAAACGATATTATAAAATTATACAACACTGTTCTAGTAGTGGCCAAAATTCATACAGGTGTTTTGGCAGGATTTCGGGAATGCCCGGACTTACGGTTTTACTTTCGAGCAGGCTTCAGATGTGAAGACGGCTGCAGCTGTGAATTTTCATTGAAGCCTCTGGCTTCCTCTGGTACAGCAGTTGGCTGGTGATAGCAGTTGCTCCTCTCTGACGATGGCTTCCTGTTTCTGACTCACGCACCATGATTAGATTCAATCCTGAATTATTGGCAATTTCAGGCAAAGCTTCCATCTCAGGTCATGAACACATAGTTGCAAAAATCACATCCGGGTCACGGCACAGTTGTAGAAAAGGTTCAGGTTCATCCCTTCTGTACTGGGATAAACCTTCATTTTCGGCTCGTAGAATAGTCTAGGGTACCTCAGCGTTTGCGATATTTAAAACCCCAGTTATAAATTCAATGGTTCGAATCCTTCATCTCCGAGCTCTGATCTGCAAACCTTGACACGCACTTCCAAAGCCAGCACTTCTATATTGTGCATATTAGTCAACAGATAAATGCAACGAAGATCAGACATTAATGCGCAGCGTGATATAGCGTTAACAATGTAGCTTCATTTTTGATAGACAGGTGCAACAGTTTCTATCAGAGAACTACATCTCGACAGATGTAGTGACTCTCAGGCAGAGTCCGACGTACCTCTGTGGGGCCAGGGCTGGCCAGGCGGCGGCGAGCCGCCTGAGGGGCCACCGCCCCCGACAACCGTTCGTCCAAGATAGATCGAGAATGACTGAGGGCCCTTGCGGCGCGTTCGAGGTAACTCACAGTACATCACTATCACGTGATCAAAGTCACCTGACTGACTGACTGCGCATTGCCAGGGCGTCGGCCCGAACAAAGGCTCGCTCTGAACTGGCGTCTAGAGAGCACAATGGCTCTCTCTGAACCCCGTGCACTGTACTGCAGACGGACGCGACATCGCTCTGAGATATCAGAGACAGACTCTGATCTCAGCGCAACGGTCCCTCCGTGGGAAACGGTGCTGTGTGTGCACATCGGCAGCCTCGCTCGGTCTGGCGTCGCACACGTGGGCTGTATCAGCATTTCACCGGACGCTGGCGAACCACAACAATCGGCTGACTGGCAGAGGCTCGGTACTGCAGCCTCTGATCTGGCGACACGGCGCCCGACACAATAGCGACACTCGGTCACATCACCGCATGACAGCTGGCATAGACATCATAGACACGCCTGTCCATAGGGTTCCCATAATACAATCACTTGTCCTACATCACCCACTGACGATCACATCACCCACTGACGACGGCGGCGCGGCGCGCGCCGGGGAGGGGACTGAATGGCTGGGATTTAGATGCCCCAAAACCAACTGTTACATTCTCCTGCTGAGTCACAGATAGTACTTGGCCACCCATCAAGTATGGAGCCTTGATAAGCTGCCTACCTACATGCATGATTTTGCACTTATCAAAATTAAATTTCATTTGCCATTTTTCGGACCACTTTACAAGCTCATCTAAGTCTTTCTGCAGCAAGACCTGCTCATTGTGCCCTGTTATTGCCCTAAAGACCTTCAAATCATCTGCAAATTTCAAAGCCTTACTGCTTAGGCCACTTTCAATGTTATTTACAAACATAATGAACAATAGGGGTCCCAGTACTGACCCCTGGGGGACTCCATGAAGAACATTTTGCCATGATGATTTTGTACCATTTAGCATCACTCTCTGCTTTCTATCTGAAAGCCACAACCCTATCCATTTTAGGATGTTACCCACAATACCATGGGCCTGAAGCTGCATCATTAACCGTTTATGAGGTACCTTGTCAAAGGCCTTGCTAAAGTCGAGATATGCTACATCAACCTGATTTCCCTTATCAAATTGTTCTGTAGCAAAATTAAAAAAGTCCAAGAGATTTGTGAGACACGATCGCCCTTTTCTAAACCCATGTTGAGTATCTTGAATCGCTCTGTTTCCTTCCAGAAAACTAACTATTTTATCCTTGATAATTGATTCAAGTACCTTGCAGGCTAGTGATATGAGGCTTACTAGACTATAGTTTTCAACTTTCCCTCTTTCTCCTTTCTTGAAAATAGGTACTACATTTGCCCTTTTCCAATCGGTTGGAATTTCATTTTGTGAAACTGATCTACAAAATATTATACTGAGTGGAATTGCCAATTCTTTTTCAGCTTCCCGCAATACCCGAGCATAAATTCCCTCAGGTCCTGCTGCCTTGTTTGGCTTTATTTTCCTGACATAATTCAAAACATCACTGTCAATGAAATCAACATCATGTAACTGATCACCTGTCGCTGAGCTGTGGTTCACAGTTGGCAGATTAGTCACATCCTCCAATGTAAACACTGATTTAAACTGCTTGTTCAATTCCTCAACCATCTCACCATCCTCACTCAATATAATCCCATTTACTTCCAGTGGACCAATTGTGCTTGAAACTTTACTTAGCTTGTAGAAACTAAAGAACTTTTTACTGTCCCCATTACAGTTCCTAGCCAAATCCAATTCTTTTGCTCGCTTTGCTGCTCTGGTTTACTGCTTCACAGCGTCTCTAGCTTTTTGATACAACCTTAGATCGACTATATTTGAAGCTTCCTTAAATACTCTAAATGCATTTTTCTTAGCCTTAATTGCTTTTGTCAAATCTGGTGTAAGCCATGCTGGCTTTCCTACTCTTATTTTGCGCCTTTGCTTTTGGGGGACATGTCTAATCTGAATTTCCCTCAAGTAAGATTTGAACTTTTCCCACATCTCACAGGCATTTAAATCGGAGAATTCTTCTTCCCATTTTATGGCACTTAAAGCCGCTCTCATGCAGTCAAAGTCTGCCCTGTTAAAATTTGGAACATTTGCCAAATTATCCTTGATTGTCCCTGCTACATGTGCCTTGAATCTCACTATGTTATGGTCACTTCTTCCCAGAGTTTCTCCTACAGTCAAGTCTTGAACTAAATCACTTAAATCCGAGAAAAGGTCCAAGAATGAGCCCTGCCTAGTTGGTTTTGTTACAAACTGGTGTACGAACAGGTCCTCTTCAAGGCATTTCCTAAACAGTTTACATGCTGGGGAGCCAACACCAACATTTTCATATCCTTTTAGATTAAAGTCACCAAGAATAAGGCATTTCCTCTGAAAGTTTCTACTGATTTCCTCACAAATCACCTTATCAAGCTCCAGTTGCTGAGAATGTGGCAAGGTTCCTGATCGGTACAAAGCTCCTATTCTCAGTTTATTGCTGTTGCCTTTTCCCACAGAAACATCAAGCCATATGGACTCCACAGACACATTTTTTACCCCATCTGCTACTTTTTGAGAACTGAATAAGCTATTCACATAGAGCATTACACCACCCCCTTTCACTGCTGGACCCCTATTGCATGAAAACATATTGTATCCCTGGATCTCATAGTCCTGCAAGTTATCCCCAAAATACCCCTCACTGACCCATGCCTCAGTAATGCAAACAAAATCTGGTTCCTCATCAGCAACATAACACTTGAACTCGTCAAATTTGGATCGAATACTCTGAGCATTAAGCATCATACACTTAAGAAACGTTCCATAACCATCTTTGTTTTTTTCATGCTGAGTAGCTCTATCATCTCTGATTGAGCTGCCACTCTGCCCCCTTGATCTACTGCCATCCCTATTTGCTGACTGTGAGGTTCTATTGCCTATGCTGTCACTATTGGCATATTCATGAGATGGTAATGCCACTTCTTCCCTCCCCACCCCATTATCTAGTTTCCCTGAAGGACATGTTCATACACTTTACTTAACACTTGCACCCCCTTTTCGGAGAAGTGCAGGCCATCCCTTTGATAGAGGTCCCATGAACCATAAAACCTGCACCACTTGTCAACAAAGGTCAAACCTAACTCATTGCAGAGCCTACCCACCCTGGCATTGGCTGCCAGTGCCCTAGAGCTCCACTCAGGGGAGACTTCAGCCCTGGGCAGAATAGCAGTCACAATAACTCTGCTTTTGCTCTGCTTCAGGGTGGCCAGAAGGGCCCTGTAGTCCTGCAGCAGCTCCTCACTCCTAGCAGGACCAACGTTTTTCACTCCTACCTGCACTATAACTGTACTAAACTGGTCCTCACTGATGGCCTGTGCCACCACTGGGACCAGGTCTCTAACCTTGGCACCAGGCCTGGTGATGCACCTCCTGCCTCTCCTACCTTTACAGAAAACTATCTAAATGCCGCACACGAGTCTCCTACCACCAGCACAGTCTCCTTGCTATTATCCTGGGGGCAGTCCTCCAAAGCCTGAAACCTATTTGAAGTTGCTATGCCTGCCTGTTGAGCTGCTTGGCTAGGTTTACTCCCACTCCTACCACCTGCCACCTGCCATTCACTGCCCCCTTTCTTAGGCTCGCACCTCCAAATCCTCCACCCCCTGACATTAAACCACTGCCCCTGTGAGCTACAACTAGAAATCTTCTGTTCACTAGGAGCACTTCTCTCTACAGATATCCCTGCCACCTCCACAGCAGGAGAAGTCTCAGTTGCCTGGTGGCCTTCGACGACCTGGGCATAGGATGCCCCAGCTACAGACTGACCCGTACCTGATTCCTTTTCTTGTGTACCCTTTGCAACCAGGGCAGCCCTGAGCTTGGAAAGCTCTGCCTTAAGGGCCCTAACCTCCTTCTCTAGTGCCTGCATCCTGGTTGAAACCATACTAAAGGCTGCAGCTTATTTCTAGATTTAGATTGAAAAGTAACTTGCTGCAAAATGATATCACAAAATAACAGAGGAGATAAAAATAACTGACAAAGCTTAGGTGTATGCTAGTTCCTAACTATGCAGCACTTACAAGTTAATCGTTGTGCTGAAAATTGATGAAGGTTTTTAAAGAGATCCCCGGTCGGAGTATAGGTCCCGGTCCTGACGGGTGTGGCGGTCAGTGCTCGGCGACTGTTGAGATGGTGCCGGCTAATGAAGCCGGCTCCTGCAGTCGGCGCACCTTGTGAAGTAGGCACAGCGTGTGGTATGGGGCCAAGTTCTCAGCACTCATCAAGCCAAGACGCTCCAACAGATCCGTGACATGGTCAAATTTAGATAGTCCGAAAATAACTTTTGCTCCGTAGTTTTTTTAAAAATCAGACGTATTATTTTGGGTACTATTTCCGTACACAGACATGCAGTACCGGATCTGAGAGGAGCGAGGCATTGACGAGCACTAAGATGACAGATGGTGGCAGGTGGCCTCTGAGATGCGACAGACCGGCCAAAGTTTCGAAACATCGTCTGGTAATGGTGGAAACATGCGAGGCCCAGCTGAGGGTGCGATCAAAAGTGAGCCCTATATTTGTACTTCCGAATAGGGGAGCAATTGTTGATCGCGAAACGTTGCAGTGAAGTTGGGGAGATTGCGCACATTTTGTTGGCTGCCAAAGACCATAAGCTGGGATTTCTCCGCATTTACTTTTAGACCGTTGCCGCGGAACCAAACGTCGAGGTAGGCCAGGACGTGTTCCAACTCGGTAGCGACACTTTGGATGCGAGTTTTGTTTCCGGTAACCAAAGTGTGTTTTCTACATACTGAACGACTACTGCGCCTACAGCGAACAGACTGAGGTCGTTGGCGAATACGCAATAGAGCAAAGGGCCGAGGGATGACCCTTGAAAAACTCCGATGTTTGGAAGTGGCACAGATTTTAAGCTGCGACCCAGACTTTCAGTGAGGCTGACACTTTGGGTATGTTCTTTCCAATAGGCTGAAAACCATGAAGTGTCAATACCGTCTGGCTTAATTTAGTCAGGAGTTTTGAATGGTATATCACATCAAGGCAGTTGCAAGTCCAGGAGGTAAAGGAGGGACATCTCACCACGATCATTGGCCGATAGGATCTGGTCGGATATAGATATCAGCGCGGTCTCCGTTGAGTGACCGGGCGGAAACCCTGCTGGGTAGGAGAGGTGGTTGTTCAATAGGTAGGCGTAGAGCTGCTGGCAGACTGCACGCTGCACAATTTTGGCAATGATCGGGACAATAGAGACTGGCCGAAAGTTGGATGGGCTCGTAGGGTCACCGGATTTAAAGATGGGATAAACTATGGAGTGCTTCCAGGAAATGGGACGTCGATGGGTCAACGATCACTTGATACAGGAACACATCAATTTCGGCATTATTTCCCAACCAGTGCCCCTGGCTGTGGAGATACTTAATAAAGCTAAGGACCAGCCCTATCGCAAAATTTCCGAGTCGCTTCATATCAGTGATATTAAGCCAATCCTAAACAAGCATGCCTCATAATGGCGTCTCCCAAAACATTAGTCTGCTCGCATGCTTTCTTTTTTCGCCCATGTTCGTCTGTCTCCCTGTGAGCAGCGTTGACTGCAGTGTGTTTACGTGTTGTGTTCTGTTATGCTTCATGCAATGCGCTGGCAGGACACATTCGAATATTGGTTAATATGTGATCATGAGTCGTGCCCGAAATATCATGGTATACAAATATTTCCTAAACGCTTATCCTTGTAAAGGAGCAATTGGACGTTATTTAAGTTAATAGGCTGAGTTCATGCATCTGATTTCACCATGTCCATTTCACCATGTCCATTTCACCATGTCCATTTCATTTCATCGTCGATACTCCAGGCGATCGAGGCTTTCTATGACCAATGTGCCCTCCGGAAAATAAAACCTATCCGTCCGACCTGGCACACCGTATCTAAGTACAACGCGATGGTGTTTGGCTGAATATCGAGGGATGAAAGGGCTACATGTTACCATGGTGCATGATCTCTGATCATGATCACACACTGCAGAATCTCTGAGTACGCATACCCGCCAACCAGGTGCGTGGCTAGACAGTCAGCTTCGTCACCCTTTGGTGCCCGCCAAGTGTCCAGTTGACGTAAATCCTCGGTAGCATCATCCTGTATAATGAGGCAGCGTGTGCAGCGGAACATCGTCCAATGACTGAAAGCCTCGTTAGTTTCGTTGCAGACCAAGTGTCTGTTGGAAATTAATCACTGGGTAAATTGGTCTATTTCTAAATGAATTCATCGTTAGTGAGCAATTATATATTGGTCGGAGCCATTGTGGCAGACTGAGGTATTGTACTTGACTGGTAAAACCGGGTCATCTGGTGGAGATTTAGTGTTTTCGGTCAGCTGTCTGCCGCTCTTGCTCTGACCAGTGTCGCCTACTGTGTTTTGGTGTGTTTTGGTCAGCTGTCTACCGCTAGTGCTTTGACACATGTCGCCTACTCACAGAACGGCTCCACGACCATCATAGAAGCCTCGAAAAATGCCAGCTACCCCGTGATGCAGGTCCTACTGGACTTCCCCCAGCAGTTTAAGCCCATCACGGAAGAAGACGTAAGCTCGCTGCACATCAGGTCCGGTTGGGCACTGTTACGCTTCCAGGAGTGTCTATCGCTCCTGTTTCGCCAGCTTGATTCGGCCACGAACCTGCTGACGAGGGTCGAACCGTGCCGAAGAAGTCTTGATACGGCTCTATTCAGTTGGACATGTATTGAGGAAAGTAGGACGGTTGCTCACGAGCTCGTGTCAGCGAGCTTTTCCTGTCAGTGTTGGTAGTGACCGACCGGCCAGTAGCTATGAAGGATGTCCGCAGTATGATAGCTATTTACGTTTGTGAGCTGAGCGCCGGCCAGGACCGACCGTTTGGCAATTGGTTATATAACAGCAGCAGCGGTCTTACTGTTTTTGTATCCACTTGCTGCGATGTCCTGCGTGAAGGTCCGCCATAGGGTTTGGAACGTTTTACTGGACGGGATTATCATCGCATAATAATAGGGGGAATCCGGCAGCAAGTCCAAATTGCATTGACTGCATGATTACGAACCGCCTCTATTGGCCGTCGGGATGCCAGCCTTCGGATTGAGCAATTGCATGTCAACGCAAGCCAAATTTGACTAACCGCGGGCATGCGTTTGCATGTCGATCCAAGCCGAATTTGTCCAAACACGGGCATGCTCAGCCAAGCTGTGGTGGAAAGACGTTCATATGGAAGGTAATACCTGCTCGATTTGATTGGTGTGTGGAATGGAGCAATCTTGGGCAAGATTTTCCGTAGCAATTATAATATCCAGCCACGTATAATTACGTGATATATACTCCTTGACGCAATTGAGCCTGCGTATTTTGATCGTGCTGTAACCATGTCTCCGGGTTGCATTTTGATATCGTTGTAGAAGTAGGGAAATGCCGCCCATTGCATTGTGCTCCTTTTGCTATGCATGTCATATCTATAGTATGTGGTTGACGTTCGCTCGAAGCATGAAAAACAGTACCGGATGTAAAAATAATATGAAAGCAACCGACTGTCAGCCAGGCCGCACAGTAGTCATAGGAAGCGCGATTACATTCATCATCCCATCATGATCATATGATCCCGTTTCCTTCGCTGTGGACGCACCAGTAGGTACCAACCTTCGCTTGCTTACCGATAAGTCAGCCAATGTGATCGCACTCACTCGGGTCTATTTTGCGTGGAAGACACGTGTTTGCATCTGGCAGATGAAGCGAAACTACGGCTCCGACTCTGAGAGCGATGGCGAGCAAGAAGCACCCACATCTGAACAGAGTGCAATATCATGCACCGGTACCAGCGCGGTACGTACCGATATCCCGAGTAGTGATATCACGCTCCAGTATCAACGCGGTACGTACCGACAACCCAAGTTCAGCTAAATCACGCCCTGGTACCAACGCAGTACGTACTAATTATCATTCCTCCTCCTTTTCACTCATGCAATGGTGTGGCGACACCCTTGCTCCATCAACAGCATGTGAAAGATACTGTACAACTGCGGTACACAACTTGAACTGCTCCCCATGCCTTTAACGTTCTCCTTATCCACGTCTTCAGCTCCTCTTTTACATATTTAATTTCTTGCTTTATCAATAGGCTGGACCGTACTCGCACATTCTGAACAGTTTCCTTCCTACTACACTCAACCTCTCCCAGACCGATTTTAGTGTTTCCTTAACTATATAGTATTAGCCGTACCCACAACCGTACCATCGAACTGCAGTGCTGCCATATAATTCCTCAACGAGGCTCTCAGCTTATCTCATAACTGTTACTTCACCGTGGACACTCGTGCCTTCATTTATCACCATGCCGACTTTGTATTTCACCACTTCAACTGCTATTTTCCTAGCCATCGCTGCAACGTACTCTTAATCATCGTCTCTCAAGCGTGCCATCGGCCGCACCTTCAGTTAGTGTCGCCAAATATTGCCCTAGCCGTGTCTGCAGCTTGTCCGTTAGCTGGGTAGCCCGCCAACCAGTTAACCGTCCCTGCACAGCACCTTGAGAGTTCAAACTGACTGACGTTCCGCCCCAGACCCTGGAGGGCTTCGGCACCTTGAGAGTTCAAACTGACTGACGTTCCGCCCCAGACCCTGGAGGGCTTCGGCACCTTGAGAGTTCAAACTGACTGACGTTCCGCCCCAGACCCTGGAGGGCTTCGGGACCTTGAGAGTTCAAACTGACTGACGTTCCGCCCCAGACCCTGGAGGGCTTCGGCACCCGTTGTCGTTCCAAAGCGAAACCATGAAACGGGCAGGCGTTCCTTCTCAGATGCCGGAGGGCTTCGATTCTGTGGCCGCCTCTCAGGAGGCGCTCAGTGGCCGCTCGGAGGCGACGCTGAACGACTCTGAGCTCGAGTTCCACTACGACTCCCAGTGGCAGGCGATGAAGATGGCCATCGGGAGCTTCCAGCGGGACGAGGCCAAGATGTGCCAGCTCGGGGTGAGGATGCACGTCCGACGGCACGTGGGTGTGGATACGATGGACTCGGCACCGGGCTGGCCGACAAGACGACAGTCTGAAATGTCCGAGAATGATCGGGGTGCTTGCGTTTAGAGGGTGCTTTCATGCTCAGCTCTGTCCTTTGATCGGGACTCTCTTCCAGGGTGGATTTATCCCATCTGGAGATCCACCTTTGGTGTGGAGGCAACAGCACGTCCGTCCTCCATGACATCGGTACTGGCCGGCATCGGCTGCACACCGAGCATATGTCCCAGTATATCTCTCAGACTCTCTTGGTGTGCCATCAGCTCGAAATGTTCGCTGAAATTGGCTTATCTTTCAGAGAAGGCTACAGAAGGCACAGCATCCTGACCCTGCCGAGAAGGAATTGTATCGCCGTGACCGCAGCCGCTTGCTGCGCAGCTACCAACGGCTCATCGCTGAGTTTAATCAGCTGGAAAATGAGGTGGGATGTCTCACAAACATCGTGCGGGGGCGGCCACATAGTTACCGACGCTTAGATTCCCAAGCTAATTATTCCAAATTCAGCGGGCAACCGTCTTTTCAAGGAACAATTTCTACATTTCAATGAATATTCAACATTTCCTAAGTTCCTACATCGCCCTGCGAGCCATGTTTGAAAGCTGAGAAAAGCAACGTTGCATTTCACCATGAATGGCGTAACACAGAATGCTGTATCATGATGGGGGTTTAGGGGCGTATCGACTGCATCGGTCAGCGCTGCATCATGGCAAGCCTACATTTTCTCACCACTTGAAAACTAATTAAGGCCACGCACCTGACCGAAGTCGCCAAGTTCTCGACCAGATGGCCCGAGACGTGATGTCGTCGATATCCTAATATCCACACTATCCCACCCCATCTCGTCGCACTTGCACTGTTCCCGCCCACACCCCCTCCTGCCCCACCGCTGCCCTGTTGTCTGCCGGCTGACTGACAGCACTATCTGGTTTGGTGCTGCAGGCCCTCGAACAGAAGCGCGAGTATGAAGCAGACCCAGCGTCAGTGAAGTTCTCCACATCCCGAAAAGGTTGGTCCAAAAACAGTTTCAGAAGGTTGGAATTTGTATTCAAACTCTAATAGTGGGCCGCCTTTATACCAGTGCCATGTGAACGCGGTATGACAGTTCTTTCGAAGTCCTTATTATTTGCAAGGACCTTTCGGCCTGGAGGTACGAAAATGTTTTTTCATTTAGTGAATCATATGAGTAGGCATCTAATTTCTATCCTCTTGGCCATCGCCTGCGCACATTTTGCCGCTTTCTCCAATAAAGAGGGTTGTTGCGACCCCTAACGATTCCAAGTCGAGGGTGTTGGCCACATGAAGCAGGACCGGTGTATTAAACACAACTTAATCTTGCAAATGTTATCCTATTTTGTGTACTTCGGGTTCCTGGCCGATCTTCCAGGTCCGTTCAAAAACATTTTCTTCTAACATTAATGGACAATTTGCAAGCTGAAGCGTTCTTTATGCATCAATTCAAAATGATGCCTCCTTGAAATGTTCAAGTATTTTTTGCCATCTTAACTCTTAACTCATACTACCACGATGCGCCCTTTAAACCCAAATAACTAACTAACTAACTCATACTACCAACGTGCAGGTTGTTACAGTTCAGTACATAGGACAGGGTTAGGATGAGTTCAAAATATTAGCCTCGTTTTGGAAACTTGAAAATATAACTCACAAATGTATTGTTCCTAGAGGTAAAAGTGAACGCAGTGCATTTTAGTTCCAAATTCTTCGAAGAATGAGTCGGAAATCACCACCAGAAATCACAAAATCACAATCTGAAGTCGCATCTGGGGAACATGGGCCAATGACTTCGGATAACTGGACATGTTAATAGCCTATGTAAATACGTAAACTTAGTTGTCCATCACCCTGCCACAGCCCACATTAACTATTTTGGATACGCAAGTAAAATTCATTTTCAATAATTCAGCACTTCGGTAAGAAGGACGCTGCCTGACATTTTCCATGATACTTCACACACTATGACTTGACATGATATCTTTCGATCTGTTAGCATAAGGTCGGTAAATGATGTCCCATGGACTGTCACTCGACGGCGCGATGGCGTGCGCTGATTTTCTATGGTCGGGAGAAGAGTAAATAAAAGCTGCGAACACATTGTATAAACACACACTCCCCACCCGTGTACAGGAGAATGGCTAAAATACACCAACTGTATTGTGACAGCTAAAGAAATACGCACCACCAAACACGCTGGATGATGGCGTACCAAAAGGAACGGCAAAAGAAACTGCTTCATTTTAAGAAGAAAAAAATATGTTCTCAAATGTTCAATAAAACACAAAGGACAACCACAAAACATTCTGCACAATGTTTTGCTAGACAATATCTACATTTCAAGTTTATTGCATATATATATCTACCTAAATCTTTCCCACTTGCCATCTGGGAACTTTTGGTTCAGCATTCAGGCAATTTTAGATACATGCTGTAGCATTGTTATATGCTCCCACCGTTATTTGTTGTGGTTTACACATGCAACCTTGTTATATGTTGCAACTTTGTTATATGCTGTAAATTTGTTATTAACGATAGGCCGACGATGACATGGCAGTAGCACAACCCATTCAAATATGGCAGCAAAAGCCACGCGTACCACTTGATGGGCTACCGTGCCATACCACCGTGCCAAAGCATGGCATTTCCAGTCTAGACGTCTGATGGCTCTGCGGCCTCGGCCAGTTCTGCGGCAACACGACGCGGCAACACTGCGCGAACTGAACCAGAGGACGGACGATGGGCTGGACACGGCACTGACCCTGGGCGTCTGCACCGGCACACCGCAGCTGATCGAGACGCTCGTGGCCAACGGCATCTCCGTGGGTGAGGACTGGTGCTGGAGTTCGCTCGATGGGGCAGATTTTCCACTTCAATGTGGTGCTCGTTCCTTCATATCTGCCTGGTGATTCCTGGCGACGAATACAGTTCAGATGAGTCCAGTGGCTGATTTGTTGCGAATCTATTGTCCTGCTACATGTATCAATTTCAAACGGACTGTGAATGATGTTTGCCAGATCACTGACTTTAAAGCAATTGCTAACCAAGGGGAGACCGAGGGAACCAAAACCTAGAGGCCACAATGTGTCCCTATCTGGAGATGCAAGGATAACCATAAAGTAGTTGCTAACCAAGGGGATACCGAGGGAACAGAGACCTAGAGGCGACAGTGTTTAAATCTGGAGATGTAAAGAGACGTCAAACGATAGAGGCCACAAAGAGTCAATCTGGAGATGTAAGGAGACGTGAAGTTGAATTCATGTTTGCTGAATGTCTGTCTAATACCCACAGTTCTGGCCAAGAGCTAAATATTTTTTAAGGTCACAAAGCATGCTACAGATTTCCCCAGGTCGATTAGAGTAAGTATTGGCCATCCAAAACAGTGCGTGAAATAACCGGTGATCGTTCGACATCAGTTGCCTACAACTACACTATCTGTGACTGTGATAGCCTTGGCCTGCTGTTATTGTGCACCGGTTCCAGCTGATGTTGCTTGAATCCCTTCCTACATTGATAGGTGTGTTCCGACAGCTCTAGTACTGTCTCGGTGCCACAGAATAGTCATCTTCACCTTGTCACCACTCGTTGGAGTCGAAAGCGCCGTTCCACTGAGTGCCTTTCCTGCTGTGCTGCAGATGTGTCTGTTGACGATGGGTGTTGCTGGCGGCGACTGACCAAGACTGCGGTATCGGCCCTAGCAGACAACTGTAGCAGAGTGTGACGGAAGATTCATACTGGTCTGACGGCTCTGATGCTGCTCCCACAGTACACTGTAACCGGCTGGGCCTGTCGGCTCTGATGCTGGCCGCCCACACCGGCCAGCTAGACATGATCTACAGCCTGGGCGCGGCCGGACCCGACATGGACGTCCGGTTCGAGTCGACTCTGGACACGCCTCTGACGATGGCGGTCTCGGCCGGACAACACGGCGTTGTCGAGCTGCTGCTCTCGGTGTGAGTGCTGCTGTGTCTCGGCCGGACAACACGGCGTTGTCGAGCTGCTGCTCTCTGTGTGAGTGCTGCTGTGTCTCGGCCGGACAACACGGCGTTGTCGAGCTGCTGCTCTCGGTGTGAGTGCTGCTGTGTCTCGGCCGGACAACACGGCGTTGTCGAGCTGCTGCTCTCTGTGTGAGTGCTGCTGTGTCTCGGCCGGACAACACGGCGTTGTCGAGCTGCTGCTCTCGGTGTGAGTGCTGCTGTCTTGTCTCGGCCGGACAACACGCACTGTCGAGCTGCTGCTCGGTGGAGTGCTGTGTCTTGTCTCGGCCGGACAACACAGACTTCTAGCTGCTGCTCTCGGTGTGAGTGCTGCTGTGTCTCGGCCGGACAACACGGCGTTGTCGAGCTGCTGCTCTCTGTGTGAGTGCTGCTGTGTCTCGGCCGGACAACACGGCGTTGTCGAGCTGCTCCTCTCGGTGTGAGTGCTGCTGTCTTGTCTCGGCCGGACAACACAGCACTGTCGAGCTGCTGCTCTCGGTGTGAGTGCTGCTGTGTCTCGGCCGGACAACACAACACTGTCGAGCTGCTCCTCTCGGTGTGAGTGCTGCTGTCGGCGCGGGTGTGACTCTGGCCTGACCGCCAGTTGTGCACCTGACGTATCTGTGCGGCAGACCTGCCGTGCTGGCTATCCACACGGTTCAAGGAACACGTGACGAGTCAGGCATGGTCGCTGCAGCGAACTCTCTATCCGGGTGCAACTCTCTATCTAACCCTCTATCTCCATCCCCGTGCACAGGGCATCCCAAATACGATAAACTTAAACCCAAATAAATTGTTCCTGCAGATATATGGATGTGCTACTTATTGTGCTCAGTTGGTGGTGGTTTCTATGCACACGAGTCATGGGCATCTTATTCAGTGAGCCATACGATCGTAATGTCATGCCTGATAGTTCTTAAATGCAATTGGTTACCTATGGTCATCTCATCAAATCCGTTTATTTCTGATGTCTCCAGTTGGTTATAGACCTACACGATTTTCATGTAACCGTGCCACCTCACACCTCTTCGTGACCTATCCAATTTGCTCTTATAATTTTACAATTACTTCCTCGGAACACCGGGTGTCCAGCCGATGATGGATTGTGTGCCCGGCGTAGTGTGTACACGGTGTCCACTGTTTAACTACTGTCGGTGGCTAAACAGTTGTTCTAGAATCCTTCAGGGTTGGGAAGTATGTGGTGCTTTGAGATATTCAGACATGTGCAATATATTTGAGCTAAAAAATCAAATCTACCGCCCCGACTCGCATTTTGAAAACGTGATTAATCGGTATTGCACATGCATGTCTCCAGCCATCGCTCCACCTGACGATTCCAAACTACTCACCTTGGAGACACGAAGGAAAAGCTCGAGCATAGCTTGTCACTAGACTTCACGATTGACAGAGAATAATCCACTGAGATTATTGATTGATCTCATTGACCAACTGGGGGTCAGGTCATAAGTCAAATTTGGGCACAAAATGTGGATTTTCAGTAAGTTTCTATTTTTGCAACAAATATGTAACATGCCAGGACAAATGGGTAGATAAGATGTTCCTTTGTATTTTGAGAGTAGCAACGATTTCCAAGTGCTCCGCTTAGTCTCCTACGTAAGGTGCCATGTGAGGTGAGATAGGAGTCTGCAAATTTCAAAGTTTTCAAAATTACCCAAGTTTGGGAGCTTTTACTGTATGTGCAGAATACACGAAAAAGTGGTATGCAGGGCCCAAAATTATCATTCAATACCCCCAGTGTAATTCTGACAAGAGGCCGTCATTAGCATCTAAGGTCGTGGACCTGGATTAGGCTGATCCTTTTGCACATCTAGGTGTCAAACAGCCTACAATTATGGAACTAATCTATGATCCAAGCGTGCGCGCAGCTCACTTAACGGGACAAATGTTGTTTTCGCGGGCGGCGGGACTCCTGTGAGCCAAATGATAAATTTGTCATACGATTGACAACTTTGGTCGATATATTTTGCGATTTGTGCTACGCTGTCACATTCAAGTTGTTCGGTGTCGAAGACAGTTTGGTGTCTAAGACACCGCTAATTATTTTCTTCACATTACAAACATGACGTGCTGATTGTCAAGCACGTTCATCAGTTGTCTGTAGTATGTCCGGCAGGTTCCACGTTATTCGTAGTTTAGCTATCGCGAAGCGAGATGCTTCATTCCACGTAAGTGCTCTTTCGGAACTCGTGGTATATGTCTCGCTTTCCGACAGAACAGGAGACATTGCAGGAACCACTTCAGCTGGCGTTCGTGTTCGGCAACCGTGTGAGCAAACTGTTTAGTTAACCCTTTCCGGTCATTCCAGTCAGATCCTCACACCCCGTCCCGTGGAGCAGATACATACCCCCCTGTAATCTCCAAACTAAGCGTCGCACGAAAACGACAGGTGTCGTCGGAAAGCGCTAGACGATTTGGGTCCATACCACCGAAAACAAATGTATCCCCTAAAAAGTGATGTCACCAGAGGGGTCAATGGGAACACTACTGACATGTTTTTGGCTCTGGGGAGTAATTCATTTTGGGGAAGATTTTGAAATAATTATTTGGAATCCGGAAAGGAAGGCGAAATCGACGATGGCCACAACATTTTTTGCCACGTCAAATCAACATATTAATTTTTTGAAAATTTTAAACATTTTATAATGGTACAACGGACCGCAAAACGAAGTTTAACGTTGTTTAAAGTTTACCTACACACATAACGATGTTTACTTTGGCCAGAATCTTCGATCTGAACCATAATGGGCAAATATGCAAACCTAATTTAGTCATCAAAAACGAAACAAATCAAAAATTAATTTAGTGCACTTCGTTGCATCCCTAAAGATGAGCAAACGCTTAAAGTTTCATTAAAATGTCTTTATCCGTTAAAGCGTGACGACTGGTTGAACTTTTTTGGAGGTGACCTCACTTGACCTTCGATAGCTCGTCGACCTCAGATAGCTGACCTCAAAATTTGCACACAGCATGTCAAATTGATGTGGCAATAGGTGTGCAAAATTTCGGCGGGCTACCTCACGCCGTTTTTCACTATCCGCGGAAAACATCGGGGGGCGTAAAAAGACCCCAGAGTTAATGAGACATCCGATACGACTGGGTCGTGAACAATTTTTACTTAATCTACACATTTATGTAGCTTAATGTATCTACCGTATTCGTGCCATTGGCTGCAATGAGGTTCATTGAACGAATCCTGGGTGATGTTAGAGGCGTCAAATGTGAGCCACGACTTGTCGTCGATAAGTTACTCTAATTTATTGGCTTTACCTACGAACACAGAGGCAGGGTTGGCACCCAAACACTGCGAAATGACTATTTTCGTCGAGGGACCTCCTTTTGAGCACAGAATGCAGGAGACTTTCGCCTCTTGTTTCAAATGTCACATATAACGAAACCAAATCGAAGTCAAACCAAATGAAGGTGTAAACCAAATCGTGTTTTCATAACTGAGTTGAGGCGATCAAATTCGGTCTTGTCCGATTCAAAGCTAATACCTATATATTAACATCCCAACATACATAAGCTTCAGTTCTAAGCGTTTCCATGGGAATGTTTCTACCATCCGTCCGTCCATGTTTCTGCATGGACATGCCAAAACTATTCGAGAGAAATAGTCTGTTGTACAAAGTCCCTGGATAGAACCAAACAAGCCGCCTGCAGGGCGTCCTCTCAGCCGTAATCATAAATATATGTACGCGTGCTTAACCTACTCGCCACAGCATGTGCTTACCACGACCGTTGCATGCTTATCACGGCTTTCTCACATTTCTGACCGTCCCAGCTGACAATTCCCACCGCCATGTGCATTTCATTGCACTGCCTCCTCACATAGTCGAGTGTCCACCATGCTCACGTTCGCTCTGCAGGCAGCGTCGTAACACTCCTGCCAGGTCCTGCCGCCTGTCGTCAGATACTGACGCCCCAGTGTCTCGGGGCATCCTGACGGTGTCGTGACACTCCTGCCAGGTCCTGCCGCCTGTCGTCAGACACTGACGCCCCAGTGTCTCGGGGCATCCTGACGGTGTCGTGACACTCCTGCCAGGTCCTGCCGCCTGTCGTCAGACACTGACGCCCCAGTGTCTCGGGGCATCCTGACGGTGTCGTGACACTCCTGCCAGGTCCTGCCGCTGCCGCCTGTCGTCAGACACTGACGCCCCAGTCGTCGGGGCATCCTGACGCCCGTTGACGCTCCTGGCAGGTCCTGACGGTGCCCCTGAAGTCAGACACTGACGCCCCAGTGTCTCGGGGCATCCTGACGGTGTCGGGAACTCGTGCGACGTCAACAGTGGCGGGAACCACAGTCAGGGCATCACTGACGCCCCAGTGTCTCGGGGCATCCTGACGGTGTCGTGCCTCCTGACGGTGTCTGCGTGCCGCCTGTCGTCAGACACTGACGCCCCAGTGGCTCGGGGCATGCAATCTCGGCCTCGTCAGGTGATGTGTGTGACGTGTCCCGGCTGTGGTGTGTATCGGTGATGTTATGATGTCCTGGTTATGATGCGACGTGTCCTGGTATTGGTGTGATGTGTCCTGGTATTGGTGTGATGTGTCCTGGCATTGGTGTGATGTGTCCCGGTGACTATATGATGTGTCCCGGCAACGATGTCATGTGTCCCGGCGACGATATGATGTGTCCCGGTGACGATGTGATGTGTCCCGGCGACGATGCGATGTATCCTAGTGAGGGTGTGACGTGTATCGGTGATGTTGCACGTCACACCCTGGCGACACGGGCTACAAACTGGCAAAGCACTGTCAGTGTGTCAAGTGGCACACTGTGTGTTTGTCGCTTGACACATGTACGGCTAACAAAATAGTGTATTATAAACATGCAGATGCAGTGTCCTGATGCATGTCCAGACATGGAATTACCTTGGTGCAGCATTGGTGTGTCCTGGTCTCGCCGGACTTCGCCAAATTCGGCCGACTTCTGGCCAGAATCTAGTTCAGATTTGAACTAGAGCGTAAATCTTTCCAACAGGTTTTTGTTGCGGAGTAGAGCAGCGCCTGATCTGGAAATGCCAGTCAACCGCAACACGGCGCTGACCTTGGCCTGCTTCAAAGGGTACCGCGACATCGCCCGAGTGATCCTGGATAGGAACGTCAACGTCGAGCATCACACCAAGGTCAGCCACTGGCCGCTCAGGCACGCACATTAGTAATGGCGCCCAGTGCATGGAAGCACTGAATGCTGCCAATTACGTCGATGGGGCCCATCCCATGGGCTCCATCTTAACACGAGCGCTGTGGGGCCTCTCACATGACGCGCACCGCAGGGAGCCGATTCAGACCTCCCCCTAAGATCTCTGAAACTACTGAAGCTAGAAGCATAATTTGAAGGGTAGTTTACGGCTGTAGTGAACTCGCCTCTGTATGCATTGCATGACCATATGGCAATGCTTTCCGGGTCAAATGAGGTCGAGATCGGCTATCACGCCGCGCCGCCGCCCCATCCCACAGACGAAACCTTTGACCTTGAACGCTCGGCGGCCGGCCGGTCGGTCGAGTTTGCACGGTTCCGATATTTACCAACGCATTTCAATTTCGTTTTTGGATGGGATGCGCCGGCCAATTTTTAACAGAATTTCACTATAATATCCTCGCCACTTTGAGATTTTAAAAAATTGGAGAGACGCCTCCCCCGCCCGTGCGCGTATTAAGAGGAGCAGTTGGTGGGACCGAGACAACGATGGTGGGGTTGAGGCCCCACCAAAAGTATACGAGACTCTACCTCTGGTCAACATCAAGGGATAAAAGTGAACAGCCGAGTAGCTGCGGCAAGGCCATCACAGGTCGCAGAGGACCGCTTTGTGGGAACCCTATCCATCCTGAATTGCTGATCAGATGCTGCTGGCGTTGGTCTGCTCTGCAGTGGTGGTTCGTTGTTGCTAGCGTTTATCTGTCCTGCAGTGGTGGTTAGCAGCTATTTATCTGTCCTGCATTTGGGGCTGGAAATACTGCTGTTAGTCAGCACCACGGCAGCGTAAGAGGCCGTTGGTGCTGACCTGCCTCACCGTGCGGCCTGAACCCGCTGTTGGTCAGTACCGCAGCAGCGTAAGATGCTGTTGACACTGGTCTGCCTCGCCGTGCGGCCTGAACCCGCTGTTGGTCAGTACCGCAGCAGCGTAAGATGCTGTTGACGCTGGTCTGCCTGGCAGTGCGGCCTGACGCCGCTAATGGAGGCGGCCCACGCTGGCTTCCTGGACGTGGTGAAGCTGCTGTTGGACAGAGGCGCCGACGTGAACTGCGCGTCGGACGTGCCCACTGGCCGCGATACGGCTCTGACCGTGACGGCCGCTGCCGGACATCAGGACGTGGTCGCGCTGCTGCTGGCCAGGTCAGGCTCCTCTGACGACAAGCGAGGTCAGGGTTCTATCTGATTAGAGCTCGGCTTCCCTAGTCTATAAGGTATTGTTTTTCACGCGGTGGGAGTCTTCATGGATGGAAGGAGAAGCGCCTCCCCCACCCCTGTACGTTGTGCAGCATTCATACACTTATAAAGGTTCTGTATGACCTAGATGTGGTATCAACATTGCAGAACGCTGAACCAACTCAAATTGAGAAGTCGAAAGAAATGGCTATGTAATTCGACTGAAGTAAACTTTCTTTTCTAGAACAGGGGTGTCGCCACCAAGGGGACAGCGGGGGCAGTCGCCCCCTCCCCTGTCGTGAGACTTGGGGTCGCCGCCCCCTGACATTTGAGGCCCCTACCCGGAAATGCACAGGAAAGAAAGGTGAGCAAGGAGGCAGACCGGACAGAAGATCATGCTGGCAAGGAGGCCCCAAGAGTGATCACGAGACCCTCCAGAAATCGTATCAGGTCCCTATAAGAGACTTAAAACTGGAATATGGAAGAGGCCCCCAGGACGAAAAGGATGCTATCGAGGTGGGCAAGGAGCAACACATGTTGGACAAGAAGGCAACCGATGCGTGGCAGAAGATCCTTAATTTGGAAAAGGGGGCCACCAAGATGGAAGAGGGGGCTCCTATAATAAGAAATGAGGACATAGAGATTTCCAAGGACGCAGGAGGCCATGAGATGGGTAAGGTTTCCGCAGGAATGAGAGAAGGCCACTGATATAGCAAATGAGGCCCCTAATTTGGAAGAGGACCCTAGGAGAGAAGAGTTTTGACCAGGACGCAAAATCACCCTGATAAGAGGATGAGGCTCCAAAACATAGATGAAGCCTCCAGGACGTGAGAGGAAGCCCCAAATTTGGAAAACAAGTGTCTCCAAGGGAAGGACCACTGGCGGATCCAGGGAGGGGCCATTCCGGCCATGCCCCCCCCCCAAGCGCTTAATACGCGCACGTCCGGGGGGCAGATATCTGCCCCCCCTGCGGTTTTTCCTAATTGGCCGCCATGCTAATCGGGTTAGCAAGGCCAAACCTCGTATGGCTGTTCATTAGTCTTTTCCGCATATCCTCAGAAATTTTTGACCCTGGGTCATCTCAAGTCAGGTCACCAGGTCAGGCGAAGTGACCCAACATCCCTCGGAGTCTAGGTGGCATCACTTCCACAAAAATTGGACGATTGATTTCAAACTTATAATACGTCATGATCTCATCAGGGACTATAATATATATCGTTTTTTTCATGGCATTGACCTGAGGTCAGGTCGCGGCCATGGCTTCCCCCATTATAGGCCTATGGTAAAATATACAAATGTTTCCTGGTTACATATTTGCTCTCGGAATGACCTCACAACGGTTATGGCGTATAGTTGGAAGCTATTCTCAATGTTACCGCAGACATTTTTGCTCAGTGACCTCACCAAGGTCATTTGAGGTCACCTGAGATCACTAGCACATTTCTGCGCATTATATCGCACTGCATTGAGCTAGAAGGCTGAAATTACCGTCATTGTGCTTGTATCGCCAAGACGTGTCGATTGATACATTGCATGACCTCCCTAGGCTACCTCATGACCTTGACCTGAGGTCATAGCTTCTGAGTTGACCTGACCTTAAATCACACAGCGTATTGTCGATAGCACATTTCAAGGACTGTCGAATAGCATTCGCCGTTTGTTTCTATCTGGTACAGGTCCTGAGATATGTGTCAATATCCGAGGGTCCCACCCGATCTGGTCGAATTCGACCTATGATGACCCAGTGACCTAAATATTGACCTGAGCGAAAAAAATTACCGAAATACTATCGACAGGGCTTGTTACCAGCTATCCAACGCAGTTTTCCGTTTGTCGCTACCTAGCATAGTTCTGGAGATCTTATAGGGGGGCAGAAATCTGCCCCCCCATACATGCGAAGTTGGCGCGGACCGCCGGACGTGAGTGTTAAAAGGGGTGGTCTTTTGTCTTTTGTCTTTGTCTATTTTGTCTGTTTTTGTCAGTGCCTTTTGCCCCCCCCCCCGGAAACCAACAGAAGTCAACTAAATTAAAATGAGGTTATTAGGAATTAACCTTTGCCGAGGTTAAAAAATAGTCTGGATGAAAGAATCTCCAATATTAAAGGGATTTTTGTAAAAAATGGTTTGGAAGCCAGTATGGTAGCATAGTAGATCCTGACACACATCGAGGGTTCCATGCTGCTCAAGTTCTGCTTACATCAAGAGTTGACAAAATCGGATCCGCCAGTGTGTACACGTGCACGAACGTTGACGTGGTACAAGACGTTGAACGTGAACGTGAACGTTTTGGGAAACAAGAACAAAAATCCGGTAACATAGAAACGGTGGAGGTAGTCTGTGGCCCCTACACAGGAAATTGTTTTCAATTAATATTTTTATTTTTTATTTTATTCAAATTGTAATTATTATTTTTTAAAATGGGCCCCTCTGCCAAATAGTGGTCGAAATCCGGTGCTTCTAACCAAAAATAGTGAGAATGGACACCCTCCAAATCCGTTCGACCCCTCCCCTGATGCAACTCCTAAGTACGACACTGGGGAAGATAGAGGGGGAGGGGAGAGGAGCTGACTCCGAAAACCGAAAGTTGCCCCCACCCAAACCGGTGGGCTAGATCCGCCAGTGGGTAGGACAGGTGGCCACAGAACTCGAGTGTCAAAAGTTGGCAAGGAGGCTCCCAGGATTGTTAACAGGAGGCCCCAGAAAATCGGTGGAGGCTCCAAGACGGAAGGGGAAGCCAGTAGATGAGATGAGGTTCCGGAGACGCAAGAGGCCCAAGACGGGTAAGGCTTCACCAAGATGCAAAAGGACGATCCCAAAACGTGACAGGAGGCACCCAATTCGTAAGAGGACGCCACAAAATTAAAAACCAGGCCCCATGGTAAACGAGGAGACTCCTAAAACAGGAGAGGAAGCCCATCGGATAAGAGATGGCTCCCAAGCGGAAAAGAAGTTCCAAGACAGGCAAGAAGATTCCTAGGAAATGGCAAGACCATTGAAATAGGAAAGGATGCTTGTAATCTGGAGAAGGCACCTGGCAGAGAAGAGTCCACCAGAAGATGAGGCCACACTTAAGATGGGGAATGATCGAATCAAAATACAAAGCAGAAGGCCCCCAAGACGAGAGTAGGCATCTAATTTGACAAATGAGATCCGTAGGAGACTAGAAAGGGCCCCAGGACACACATACCCCAAGACTAATAATGGGCCGTCAAGATAAGATGGGAGGCCCCAAACACAGGTAATGAGCCCCCAGAAAGTCAGATCAGGTCCATAACAAAGAGTGCATGGAGATGGAGAGGCCAAAGGCTATTGTAGAAGGTCCCCAAGACGAAAAGCCGAGACGGATAAGGAGCCACCCATGTTAGACGAGGAGTCTCCCGATGCGCGACAGGAGATTCCTGATATCGAAAAGATTTAAAGAGCTTGGAATGGAGGCCCTCTCTCTCCCCTTCCCCCAAGATTGAACAGGCCTCTAAGATAAGATCGGAGTGTATAGGGTATAAGGAGTGATTTTCCCGCACACAAGAGGCCCTAAGACGAGTAAAAATGCCTCTGCAGGAATGCGAGAAGGCCACTGAGATAGGAAAGGAGGGCCCAAAGTTTGAAGAGGAGGCCCATAGGAGAGAAGTCCACCAGGGCGCAGGATCAGTCCTAAGAGAGTAAAAGATTGGCTTCAAACACATGAGCAGGCTTTCAAGACGTTAGAGGACTCTAATTCAGACAAGGGGTCCTCTAGAAGAGGCCAGAAGGTCCCAGAGCTGAGGAGATGGTTCCAAAGATGGTCAAGCAGGGCCCCAGGTTAGAAAAGGAGGAAGGCAGTCAGATAGGGGATGAGGATCCGGATACGTAGGAAGAGGCCCCCAACATTGGCAAGGTTCCGCCAGGATGGAAGATGGTGCTCCCGAGGCGTAACAAGAGAAACCTAATTCAGAATCCCCCAAAATGTGAGAGGACGCCACTAAATTTGAGCAGAAAAGAAAAGTAAAGAAAAGGATGCTCCCGCCGGACTCGAGGAGTCTCAAGACTGGTTTGAATGTCCCCATGATTGGATGAGGCCCCGACGAAAGGGGGGAGGCCCCAGGAAATAAGGCCCTCAAGATTGTAGTGGTAGCAGGTATGAAAGGAGGAGAGGTTCCCAAAATTGAGGATCCCCACCCATCAAGGCTGGTAAGGCGTCATCAGGACGAAGGGAGACCCATGAGGCGTAGCAAGAGGCCCTTAATCTGGCAGAGAAGGCCCCCGGAATATGAGGGGAAGCCTCAGACCATGGTAAATGGGCCACGTGATGTGAGTGGAGACCCTCTAAGACAAGAGGACCATGGAATATGGAGGAGGGTAGGGCACATGAGGAGACATCCAAAACCGGTAAGGAGGCTCCAGGAATTGAGACGAGGCCCCATAGGACGCGAGAGGAGACCCATAGTTTGCAAGAGGAAGTCTTAAGAAATAACAGGCCATCGCATGCAAGAAGATTATCTAAGATCGGTAAGTAGAGCGCTGTATAACCTACGCAGTTGATGCGCCCCTAAACCCCAATAGCAAGATCGGTAAGTAGACTGTCAGGATGGAGGAGGCCGACAAGACGTGAGAGTAGGCACCTGAATTAGAAGAGATCTCTAAGAGAGGAAATAAGGCTCATGATGCACGAGAAGTCTCCCAAAACTGATCAGGAGGCTTTCAGGATAAAGCGTGAGGCCCCCAAGACAGACAATGAGGCCCCCATAACGTCAGATCAGGTCCCTAGGAGACGGGGTACGGAGATGACGAGAAGGCCACAGGATATTGGAGAAGGCCCCCAAGACGAAAAGGATGCCGCCTAGACGGAAAGGAGCCACTCAAGTTTGACGAGTAGCAAGCTCCAGAGCCGTGACAGAATGTCCCTAACTTGGAAAAGGAGACCAATGGGTAGAACAGCGATCTACCAGGATACCAGATATGGGCGCTGCATGACCACTGCAGTCGATGCGCCCATAAACCCCAATAAGCAAACAAAGGATGAGAGATCACATCCCTAAGTGAGGAAAAGAGGCTTCAAACACAGAAGGCCCCCAAGACGCGAGGGGAGGAACATATTTTGGGAAAGGAGGCTCCGGGACGCAAGAGGGGTTACCCAATGAGGGCAACAAGGCCACCAGCATAGAAAGGGAAGCCCCCACTATGGGTAAGGAGAATCCATCAGGGACGTTGATTTCTGGAAATTATTCAGGGAGCATAATACACAGGCAATGGGCGAGCGCAAATAGATTGAGGGGGCACTATCCATAGGGTCCTATGTTAAAAGTTGAAATAATTGGGGAAAACGGGCGTGAATGTGTGTCTAATGCGGTTGAGATCATTTTCAGACATGCATCTCATGCTATCCCTATAGTCATATCCATCACGTTTTGCTATGCATTGTATTGTTCTATTGTATGTCATTCAATAGTGTCATTCACGAACAATATCAAGTATACACCATGACGAGCACGGTTCTGACTGAAAATTATCCAGTGCTGAGCGCATTGTTCTGACAACTGTCGTACTAAATAATTGTAAAGTCTGTTAAGTTTTTCACCAAGTCTCACTAATCTGAGTTCATACTTTTTCACAATACAGGTAGAGCAAACTGGAGGAGGTATCAGTTTGAGGTGGCTGGATGGTTCAGGGCAAGATTGCCAACGCCTCTGTGGCAAGGTTCATTATTTACAATGCATACATATGTATTGGTGTGCCATAGTTTGTGTACGTCCTTATACGCTGTCCTTCTCAACGTGGTCATATTTCGCGACAAGGTGTGAACTGTGAAATCGCAACACGGAGGCGCGTCGTCACGGTGTCGTCTTTTCGGTAAGTGACCAAACGATCCCGTTAGCATTCATTTATCACATGCGATCTGTGCATCATGTACAAGAATACAAGATGAATAAATCGAACCTGATCGGAGACAGAGGTTAGTGTTAGACAAATGTGTTAGACACAAAGGTTAGACAAATGGTTGGTGCGGTTCTTGGTATGAAAGCTATCTATTCGTTTATGCCAACCCTTCAATTCACAGAACAGCGTGAGACAAGAAAAACAGCAGGAGGCTCTAATGCCATGAAGGTCCCCTTTTAGGTTGGGAGAGACCCCCTTTTGGGGTGGGACGGGAGGCCCTCTTTGATCCTTGCTGCCCAAGATGAATTTCGTGGCGACGCCACTGCTCTAGAAGTATGCGAGTTTTGGAGAGCGAAGCAAATATCATAATATTTTGAACAGGGTTTGGTGACATTTGGAGCAGTGGCTACTAGGTGGCAAAGCTCCCAGTCTTATTTGTAGTCTTATTTGTAGTCTCCTAGTCTTATTTGTATCCATCAGCTTCCAGCCGTTGTTCCAGAGGCGCGCATGTCGGCTTTGTTAACAAGAAAGGCTGCACTACGATGTGGCTGGCGGCGAAAAATGGCCACCTTGGGGTGGCCAAACTTCTGCACGCTGAAGACATGAAGAAACGGCCGCAGAAGCTACTGGTGGACGTCGAATGCAGAAAGGTCTGACCGACGATGTGTTAGGATCTGTGGTAGATACGGTGAGCCGGAACGTCAGTTGGTCGTGATCATCTGTTTGCGACGAAGATAAAATGATCCGCTAAAATACAGGTACCCACTGGCACACCCAAGGGAGCCGGGGTTCTGAGCCCCCTAACGGGTCGACATTTGCATCTTTAATTTGAACCCGAAAATAAATGCCAACCATGGTGGTTGGGGTCCTGGCTCCGGCATCAGGGTCGATTCAACCATAATTCCCTTCGCTCAACACGTTTTCTCCACGAGAAACTTATCTTTATTGGCAAGACCAACCTCAGCACAACCGCTAACATCCAACAACCTCCCTAAGTATATAACACATTGTGACTATTCACGACCTGCATAACAGCAATTGCAAAACATGATTAAGAGTAGTATATAGCACCTAACCGATCCACTTGTAATACGGACTAAATTATTCCATCTTCCTCAAGACAGCCTGGGGTGTAGTACGCAGGGAGACAATGGTTGTAGGCTGTGGTCTGTCGACTCTGGCTGACGAACAAACTCTGCCGGCCACGCGATCGATAAAAAGGCTCCTCGGCATTACAGCCGTGCGAGTGCTAATTATCACTTGAGCTGCAGTGACCCGCGCTACAACAAACACCAGTTAACAGAGGTGTGGCATGTAAGGCAGCAAAGATGCGCAATAACATGTCGCCACATACAAAGCTAGGTGTGACTCGCGTCGTCGGCAGTCCATATGACATGTATATGACATGTGCACGGAAGCAAAATATTGCACGGAAGCAAAATAAATACTCAAAATAATCCAATCGGCGTGCGGCAGAGGAATCTGAGTGTGGGGGTCTCGGTATTACTATTGCAGCCTATCAGTTGTTGGTGTTGGTGACCTGGATGTAAGCTGATTTTATGTCTGCACGTGTAGGCCTCGTGCCTGTTGGCAGCCTACCGTAAGGGCCACGTGGACGTCGTGAGGTGGCTGGTGAAACACTCGGCTACCTTCCCTTCCGACCTGGACCTCCACGGTCACCTGAAAAGGAGCACTGAACAGGTAGGAGCTTCTGCAAACACGTATCACAGCAAATGTGTGTGCTACTGTGATCTCGTATGCGTGACTTCCCCGTGTGTGTGATTTCCCTGTTTGACTTCCCAGTGTGCGTGTGCTTCTCAGGATGACGTGTTGCAAAACACATCTGCATTCATTGCTATGACGAAATATGCTCAATTATACGACACCCAAAAATGGATGACAGTTGTCCTATAGTAGCGTACTGGCAGATAAAGACAACAGGTACTTCCTCCTTCGCCGGCTACTTTCTGCCAAGATCGGCTCCTTTTGGGGGTGGGGCGCTTTCAGTGCCAACAGCCGGCTGTCCTGATAGATTAGCTATGTTAGATGACATGCAAGTTGAATTTGTCGTAGCAGTCCAACAACCTTCCAATTCGCTAAGGCTCACACAACCACTTGCTGTTCCCACAGGAGATGCAGAAACGCTGCCGGTCTTGCTTAGATATCATCCAACAGGCTAAGCAACAAGAGGTTGACGCCAGAAACATCAAGGGAGACGAGCTGGTGATGCTGATAGAGCAGGAGGCCAGAGAACGGAAGCGAAAGAAGCCTGTGGCAAAGAAGCAGAAGAAAAGTCCGCGGAAAATACCGAAGGATGAGAGCGAGGATGAAGGTACAATTAACGCACCCGTGTGGAATCTGCATTATTTGAAGGTGACATCAGGTATACGATATACCCAGATGTCTCTTGTCGTTCAAGTGATGTATGATACACTTTGCTGGTAACAAAACATCTGTGGGTTGTTACCAACACAGTTAGTGAAGTGGGTGGCTTTGTCAACCCCATTCCTGGCTCGACTGTTGTCTGAACCCCGAAACTACACAATGGAGACATATTTGTGATTCATGTCAACCATGCATTACTAATGCCTCTGAATAACCTCTCTCCTCTTCAATTTGCATTTGTTGCTTTTTTGTACCGTTCTATGACCACCATTGACCTGTGCTGCCCTACCCTAGTAAGGGTTTACCGCAATGCATAAAGGATAATATTTCAAAAGTCAAAATTTCATTTGCGACCATTCATTCAGCAGCTGTGTAGCAGCAGATTAATCGCAACATTTGCAATGACCACACATCCAGTAGCGAGTAATGTACACATCTTGTTGACTATAACAGTAGATAACTTTCGCTGGACAGGACAAACTGCTAGTTTGGATGTACATTAGGCACATCACGTTCCTGCACTCGCCTACCCTTCCACAGGACAGTCTGACGAGTCGGCTGCAGTGGAGGGAGGAGCCGAGGGAGGATCTGCACAAGGTGCGGTGTCCAATACACGCCGCAGTTTCTCAACACCGTGACAGACCGCTGATGGTGTCGGGGGTGGTCGGCCGCTCTCCTTATCATCAGGCGGTTGTACATGCTACCGGGACGCACAAATCGCTCTCGTCTCTATACTATCGCCTCTATACTATCGCCTCTATACTATCGGCTCTATACTATCGCCTCTATACTATCGCCTCTATACTATCGCCTCCATACTATCGCCTCTATACTATCCCTCTATACTATCGCCTCTATACTATCGCCTCTATACTATCGCCTCTATGCTATCGCCTCTATGCTATCGCCTCTATGCTATCGCCTCTATGCTATCGCCTCTATGCTATCGCCTCTATGCTATCGCCTCTATGCTATCGCCTCTATGCTATCGCCTCTATGCTATCGCCTCTATGCTATCGCCTCTATGCTATCGCCTCTATGCTATCGCCTCTATGCTATCGCCTCTATGCTATCGCCTCTATGCTATCGCCTCTATGCTATCGCCTCTATGCTATCGCCTCTATGCTATCGCCTCTATACCGTCGACTCTATACCGTCGACTCTATACCATCGACTCTATACCATCGACTCTATACTATCGACTCTATACTATCGACTCTATACTATCGACTCTATACTATCGACTCTATACTATCGACTCTATACTATCGACTCTATACTATCGTCTATGTATTCTCGTCTATGTATTCTCGTCTATGTACTCTCGTCTATGTATTCTCGTCTATGTATTCTCGTCTATGTATTCTCGTCTATGTATTCTCGTCTATGTATTCTCGTCTATGTATTCTCGTCTCTGTATTCTCGTCTCTGTATTCTCGTCTCTGTATTCTCGTCTCTGTATTCTCGTCTCTGTACTCTCGTCTCTGTACTCTCGTCTCTGTACTCTCGTCTCTGTACTCTCGTCTCTGTACTCTCGTCTCTGTATTCTCGGTATCATTTCGCCGCTATACTTTCCCCTGTATACTCTCGCCTCTGTATTATATACTCTATTCTACATACTCTACCCTATGCTCTAAACTCCATACTCTATAACCTATGATCTATAATCTTTACTCTATCATCTATGCTCTGTCATCTATGCTCTGTGATCTATGCTCTGTGATCTATGCTCTGTGATCTATACTCTGTAATCTATACTCTGTAATCTATACTCTGTAATCTATACTCTGTAATCTATACTCTGTAATCTATACTCTGTAATCTATACTCTGTAATCTATACTCTGTAATCTATGCTCTGTAATCTATGCTCTGTCATCTATGCTCTGTCATCTCTACTCTGTCATCTCTACTCTGTCATCTATACTCTGTCATCTATACTCTGTCATCTATACTCTGTCATCTATACTCTGTCATCTATACTCTGTATTCTATGCTCTGTAATCTATGCTCTGTAATCTATGCTCTGTAATCTATACTCTGTAATCTATGCTCTGTAATCTATACTCTGTAATCTATACTCTGTAATCTATACTCTGTAATCTATACTCTGTAATCTATACTCTGTAATCTATACTCTGTAATCTATACTCTGCAATCTATACTCTGTAATCTATACTCTGTAATCTATACTCTGTAATCTATACTCTGTAATCTATACTCTGTAATCTATACTCGGTAATCTATACTCGGTAATCTATACTCTAGTCTATACTCCGTAATCGTTATCAATACTCTATAATCTGTTATCCATATTCTCTATGTTCCCTATGCTCTTTTTACCCTTCATACCCTTTTTACTCTCTGTTCTCACTGAGTAAATAATATATATAATAGTCACAGTAGCATACTGCGTACATAGTTGTCGCCCTTTGATAACGGGTTGCGGTGGCTCCATCGGTACGGCAATGCACTCTTGGTCGTAAGATTATGGTTTCGAATCCTACAACCGGCGACTAATTGACGTGAGATTGGCGACGCTATGACCTAGCGGTTGAAGGCGTCGTAAAATAATTTGGGGTTCTTTTTCTTTGGGTAATTGCTTCCCCTGCTGACCGAGCTCCATCAGCGTCGCTATCGGCTTTCCATCAGGATAGAAGGCGGAAGTGTCTTTGGCCCAAATCCTTACGTTCAACGTCCAAATGCAGTGCCCAATTGCACGAAGCTTAGGGAATCTGACCCCCCCGCCCTCCGTCCTCGCTCTTGCAATATCCATGGACACCGGCCATGCTGTGAAGGGCATGGGAATCGCCCCCCGCCCTCCGCCCGCTCTTGCAATATCCATGGACACCGTACCATGCTATGAAGGGCATGGGATCTGCCTCCCGCCCTCCGTTCGTCTTGCAATATCCATGGACACGTGCCATGTATGAAGGGGGAATCCCCCCCCCCGCCCTCCGTCCTCGCTCTTGCAATATCCATGGACACCGTGCCATGCTATGAAGGGCATGTGCTTGTCCCTGCCATCCCCTGTCTTTCCCCATGTGTGCCTCTGGACAGGTGGGTAGTTTTTCGACCCATTTATTCCGCTACGACAGAGAAAACCTCTGCTGCGACTGGTGGTGCCATCAGACGCTATGGCGACTGGCAATCTAAGCGCAGGAAAACTGGCGGAGAGCAGCATCTGCACCTGACGGCAGCCCTGTTCAGTGGTCCACAAGACACGAGCGTGTCGAGCGATTCCGGGGATGATCAGTGGTGAGTGCGCACCAACCCCAAGTCCCCAAGTCCCCAGCGAGTCCGGGGATGATCAGTGGTGAGTGCGCACCGACACCCAAGTCCCCAAGCACCTCGTCTGTGATGTTGTGTTGTGATTCCGGGGATGATCAGTGGTGAGTGCGCACCGACCCCAAGTCCCCAAGCACCTCGTCTGTGTGATGTTGTGTTCTTCAATTCTGTTTCTGTGCTCATGTGAAGGTAGTGATACTAGTTTAATGAGTGGGACATGTCGTTAGCGGCTTGTTGCATTAATCGAATACGAATGTGAAACGGCCAGGAGAAAAGGCAAAACATGCATCTCGCCTCCAAGTGGCTAACTCGCCATGTACTGAAGTTACTCGCAACATGGGGGTGGGAGCGGCGAACAAATTGTGGGTGGGGGTTTGGTTTGTGTAAAGCCGATTTTTGGGCAGTTATTTCCAATCAACGCCACAGGATTAATGGTTAGGATCGGAGCAAATTTTTGAGGTGGTTGGCTCTCTATCCCTCCCGCTCCTCCCCTGTTCCTACGACCATGCCGAGTAATGGTACGCGAACTGTCTGTGTATTGCTGCTCAAAGTGGTCTAACGCCGATGGCCGGTGTGGCGACGAAGCTTGGTGACTACCAGCCAGCTATGTGGACGACCATGCACCGACAGATTCAGGGAACGAAAAATAGTCAAAACACCAGCCCATGACAAAGCGCATTATTGTGTTAATAATTATCTCGATACCTGTGGATGTGGATGTATCCCACAATGAGTCCACGTGGAGTGTCAAAGTTCTTGCTCGAAGCCGAAATTCGCACCCAATAAAATATTGTTTTGCTAATTTGTCGTGCGGTGTGTATCTGTTCCATTAGCCACCAAACGATTTATTGTCTATTACATTTTCGGTATCATATGAGATTCTGTCCCTCACGCTTGTATGCAAGTGGGCAGTATTTTACACATTCGCGCAAAGTTGAAAAGGGTATTTGCTTTTGCTACAAGGTGACGTTGTCAATTTTGGCACATTGATACATCATTGTTTTCCGCACATGCAGATGCTGGAATTCAACTTCCTGTCTCGCTACCTAACTATGTACCTTGGTCAACTCTTGATTGCTTTACCGAGTGCGCTTGGCTGGGCAGGAGCATCAGGTTCGTACTGGCGGTGTATGCCACGCGTGGACTGGTGTTTCCGCAACATCGCAACAAGGTTTGTCTTCCGTTGTCAGGGAGGTGGTAGGCCGAGCACGAGGAGCCTCTGTTGAACACGCCGCAAGAGCCAACATCGGAGGGAATACCGAAGGAAACGCTAGAGGAAACAGAGAAAATGTTAGAGGAAATACTACTGGAAGCGCTGGAGGAAGCACTGGATCAAATACTATAGGAAATACTGGGGTAAATACCAGAGCACACAATAGAGGAAATACTACAGAAGATACCAGAGGGGGCATTACAGGGAGCGCCGCAGCAAACATGCGAGATGGTGCTGCCGAGACCACGAGAGACGCCAGAGTTCTCTCCTGGGTCGTCAGGATAAAAGTTAACGGCGCGTCCAAGAGCGTGGGTGTGCAGCGAAGCAGCGGGACAATTCCACGGAAACACGACTGGAGGAAACTGCTTGCGCCGTTCGACAAGGAGGCCGTTTTCCCGATCAATGCCCTCAGGTCATCTGATAAAAGCTGGTAAGAATCACACGACAGAAGCAATTAGTCACGAGCTATGTGACAAATTTCGGCTCAGAGACTGAAGTTGTGCTATGCATGCGTGTTGTTAATAGTTCGAGTTAATAACGCTGAACATAATTGTCCCGGCAGTCATTTCATGAAGTTAGTGTTTTATTAACGTGCACTCTCGCGTAGGAGGATGCGGAATAAGTGTCCGACATGCATTAACCATCGCGGCAGGATGAAGCTGCGGCCCAGAAGTTTTCTATAACTCCTAATGGAATTTCGCATGCCTTAATGTTGCTCATGAACTATATTACTAGGTCCTGTGAATATGAGTGGCCCCAGGCTCCCAGGGTCGTTAAATTCAGGTGCCAGGACAGGTTAAATTCAGGTCATGACGCGACCTGTTCCAAATATCGTGCCAGGCTGCTGGACAAAACAAACATTTCGACTGATGTTTTGAAGTGCATGTGTAATTTGTCTCCTACTGATGAGCTTTAATACGATATATAATGACACACTATGTTCTCAATGCGGTAAGTTTCACCTTCAATCAAATAATGTCGCCGAAATATGACCAGAAGCGTTTCAAAAGCACATGACCAAATGCCTCTCAAGGCTATCATGTTATTGCATTGTAAAGCTGGTCAATCTGAGTTGATATGGAAAACTGCTGATTTCGTTGCCGATGTGACTTGGATAATGCTTTAGAAAACATGTTAGACGGAAAAATTAAATTTAAAAAATGTGCATTTTTATTTGTAAGGAACGCTGATTTGACTTGAAGAACTTTAGGAATACAACTCCTATGCAAATCGTAACATAAGAACTAACACACTTGGCTTTCACGGTTCATGTGCATATTGCCTCGTACTGCACCATAACTTCCATGTATCATTGCTTTTACACGGCATTCAGTTTGCACACCATTGATAATGCACCACGAAATCATATTTGCTTCGCAGCCAGAGTCTGACAACTATGGTGACTACTTAATAAATGACTGCACCACAATATTAACCCATTTAATCTGACCTTCAAAAATCACTTAAAAACGGTATGCAGATGTTGCAGTAACCATGAAATCTCGAGGATACTGCTAAATCATGCTATTGACCGTATCTTCCCTACGCATCTCCTAGCCTAGAACAAAAGTAGTGCAATGATCACGTTAAACTTCCACTGCGGAGAGTACAAATTGTCACACTGAGGGGGTTAGGGGCATAAGAAAAATACATATAAACCCCAATACCCAACCTTCCTCACCTTCGCTGCACCACGGGGACGAGGCATGTGTAGTAGGGTGTGTCACGAAGGACCTTTTTTTGGAAATTGCACTTTGCTTAGTGAAATTATCGTGCAGATCACCTAAAAAAAACCTGTGGTCGAAACCAAATCGAAATCAAACAATAAACAAAATATGCGACAGGCCGATAAAGAAACAAATTTGCCGGGCGCCCGGCGTTGAAGTCTCCAGTGATGGCGCTCCGTTGCGATTGGCATCTAACACCACGCGTCCGGCCACCGTCGGAGCGCCGCCGCGGCGCTGTGACGAAAAAGGCGGCAGTCGGTGCTGTGGATGACTGATGAATGGATTCTGGTGATGAAGCTCATTAATAAAACTCAATGAAAGTGTTTAGTGGGGTAAAAGGCTTTTGATAAGCACCAGTCGCTTAATAAGTTGCCTGGATATCTGACGCATGAAAGAAAGGTTCACTTTACGTCGCTTGTTCGTTCCATTTTCAATCAGTAGATCTATCGGCGTATAATGCTAATATTTTCACTTTTGAAAGCTTGAACATCTTCAAAATTCCTCGTCTGTTTACATCGAAGACCAATTAAATCATTCTGAGACACTTGATATCTTATTGTTATGACAAATAGACCAGGCGAAATCGGCATCATGCTCCGTTCCACTACAACCGAAGGAGACGGGCATACAGCGACGTCACCTTTTGTACGAGCGGCCACATTTTTGTACGAACTATCATTTTATAACTGTACTACTTGTCTACATGCTCGACAGAAAACCCGACATGAAATCCTTTTTGCTGCTGAGCACTGGCATTGCTGACCTGTGTTTCAACTTCGCCACAATGTAACCGTGGCGGGCCTCTTCACCAATTACCTTCAAAGACGCCTCGGTCACCACTTTCACCATCCGTTCCACCGTCTGACTGTGCACGGGGTATGGCGGTACTTCGAGAGGACTCGCGATGATGTCTAGTAAGTCATCATCGGACAGTTGTTGCGTCAAGGGCGGCTCGGTTATCGCCTCATTACACCAATCAATCAGCTCCATGATGCTGTTTGCCCCATATTCACTTTTGGAAGCTTGAACTTCCGCACTTCGTCAGTATCACTATCGACTTGAGTTCTGCGACACTGCTGGATTTGAGTGACCGCCCTTTCCCGTGTGGCTTGATCTTGGCCCGCTGCCATTGCTAGCAGTACTGCCTCAGGGTGACACCAGTAGCTGTTGCGCTGTATTACCGGCTGCACCATGGCCGCTATCTCAGGTCGCAAACTTTTGAGAAGTTGCACGCTGTGCAGCGCATTGCCAGGACCGTCAGAACATTTCCAGTTCTTCTTGATGCAGAACCACATGGGAGTATAGTGGCACACGATGAACTCCGCTAGCATTCTCAGACTGTCTGATGGCTGTTCGGTTGATATGTAGAGCCGGAGAATTCGCGCCGCCAGAGTCAGCCACCTGGAGTGGTTTAGTGGACCGATCTTCATTTTCGCAGTTCTATCTGAGATACAGCCCGTCTGGACACTACGCGCCAGACTGTACAGAATAGCCTGATCTGAACTTAGGTCACTGAGAATCTCCTGCGTCATTTCTGAAACATTTCCGCCATCGATTGGCTCAAAATCGACCACTGGCAAGGTTTCTACTGCGCCTGCAGCAGCCCGGCCAATCAGCCCACTAAACGACTTAGGTCCTGTTGTGACTCCATCTAACTGGCTAAATACTGCACGAAGATTAAGTTCATTTGCATGAAGTTGGCACACAAACCAGTGGACGGGGCGTTTTTGTCCGAGCTCAAACAAACGGATAACACCACCTTTTTGGCCAGTATTAACTCTCGTGCCGTCACAGCCAAGCACAGAAACATCCGCACCAAACTCATATGCCACGGCGTTCAGGTCCTGAAAAATGTCCTCCGCTTTCCCAGTCTGTGGGGTAAAATGTCCTAAATATGCACTGTCTGGCTCGGATACAACCACAATGTGCTCTTCCGTCTTCTTTGAACTGGCTGTCATAAGCGTGTCGTCTTTTCTACCGTCGAAGTAGAGACCAGATACACGACCTGCATGATCCTCATGGCTCTGGGCTACTACCTCTTCTAATCCGATCCCTTGCTCGCCATACTTTTTTGCTATCCACTATGCAGTCCATATCGTCAGAAGTGATCCGACCAATGTCCACTTGGAAACCGTTTATGATCGCAGCACACGCACGATTAGACACTCCGTACCGATCTGCTGCTAGAGCCGTATTTAGCAGTTCGTCTGTGTTACTGTTCACCATATACTCTGACTCATTGACTACAGATGTGAGCGATGATGAATCTGTGGCGGAATCTTGGTCTGAATTAGAATCTAGCTGGGCCATTCCAGAAGGTCCCGGTTGTGGTGATGTGACTCTCTCGGCGGTCAGACGCCTCCTTTCGTCCATGGCGCGTCGACGAGTGGTTTCACGGATATCTGCGGTGCCGATTTGCATTTGGCGAGGTCCTCTCTGGTCTTGGACAAAGGGAAACTCCATTCGTGGCACTTTGTCGGCCATCGCACATTTGCAGCTATCGATATCAGCACATTTGCAGCGGGCTATATCAAACAATTTTCCAAACCACTCATCACCGGACGGACGTACACCTGGTGATGCCGACTTCTTTCCAGCAGTTTTCATGTATCGCAAGTAGCGATCGCGGCATTCTCGAACCAAATGTTCGACTCGGGCCCTCCCAACAATTGGTATTCCTTCGCAGCACCACATTTTCATCACACTTTCCGCGACAAACTTTATATGGGGTGCTAGCCTCTCTTTCAACCTTTTGTTCGCAACGCATGAGTCTCTATTCACTTTACTCAAGTAATTCAGAACGTCAATTCTCGTGGGCAGTCGGTTTGTTTTTAGTTCAGAAGGAACCAAAAGCCCTTTGGTGGAAGCGCGGGTCTTCATGTTCGAACTCTTACCCCGATCACACCGACGCAGGTAATATCACACTTCACAGGCAGTGGGCACAACTTGCAGACACCAAACCACTCTTTTTCGGGCCGTCCCGCCGGGTCTCCGCCGCCGACTGCCTTGTCTCGGCGGCCCTCCTCCCCTGTCTCCCCCTCCCCTCCCTGCCTTGTCTCGCTCTTTGTGTTCTCTACCCTCACCGTGCGCCGGCCGTCTCCCGCCCCATCCCAACCCCTCCCCGCGCCATGCGACGATCGCCGCCGGCTCGTGTCGCCCTCGTTAATAGGCTGTCCCTACTGCTGATAATCCCAGTTTCCCTTGAAACTTGAGTAACGAAAAGGAACAGGAGACTTGGATTGACTAATAAAACAGGGATGTATGGCATGCGAAGCTATTTTGTGTCGTTAGTGCGTACGCAATTTATTCGAATGATGATTCATAGCACTGTGGAAGGTAGAGCACAGACAAAGGAAAGTGGAGCGATCAGTCCTTCAGTGAAGTTTAATCTTTACAATCAGATATATCCCGGCTCCCCTGATCTGTTTTTGAATTACCAGAATCCATTCATAAGTCATCCACAGCACCGACTGCCGCCTTTTTCGTCACAGCGCCGCGGCGGCGCTCCGACGGCGGCCGACGCGTGGTGTTAGATGCCAATCGCAACGGAGCGCCATCACTGGAGACTTCAACGCCGGGCGCCCGGCAAATTTGTTTCTTTATCGGCCTGTCGCATATTTTGTTTGTTTGATTTCGATTTGGTTTCGACCACAGGGTTTTTTTAGGTGATCTGCACGATAATTTCACTATGCATAAGAAAAACCGTTCAGGCGACACACCCTAATGTGTAGGCTTGTGAAGCGAGGTTGATGTTTAGTTCTACGAATTCTCTCTTTACACGGCGCCATTTTCTTTACATTTTACTCTTTGTATTTTGTAAACTTGTTTTGCTGTTAAATATTGTCTTTGACAATGAATTCCTCAGGGATCCATTCTCAGAAAATGTTCCAAGCAAGCCAGCGCACGAGATTCCAGGCCTGCTGCCCAAGCCCGTGGTCAGTCCGGTCGTCATCGTTCCTGAAACATCGCCCGTCGTCCCCATGACCACCACAACTCCTGCCACCCCTGTGGCCATTAAATCGTCTGGTATCACTGTGACCTCTCAATCATCCACCGTTCCTATGATTTCTGCATCTACCGCCATCCATGCGACCCTCGCACCATCTGCCGTCCCCGTGAGTTCTGCACCGTCTACTGTCTCTGCGACATCTGCATCATCTGCCACGCTTGCGACCTGGGCATCAGTCGCGCTCTCCGGGACCTCTGGATCATCTACCGTGACAGCAGACACCAGGTGAGAGGCACAATTCTGGCCGACCCCGTAAGACGACTGATACAAATACAAAAGTCCGCTAGGGTGACATGTGGGTATTACATTTTTTTGTGAATGTTACCTACTGTTTACTAGTTGTGCCCATTCCACGACAAATCGAAAAGTGGAAGGCCCAAAATATTACCAAATATTTTATATTTTGATGAAAATATTTATATGGGATAATCTGATGCGCCGAATCCAGCTATGCCATTTTTAGAAAGATCAGATCGACGGTGAAGGAGTTATAGCCTCTGGCATTTTTGAGATGACACATAACAAGGGTGTCTTTTGAGGTCTTTAACTCAATGAAGAAAAATCATAATTGTGTAAAAGTATACACCGATGAACTCGCAATAGCCCTCTGCATCTTTTGGCTATTTCTAAATTTTCGTGTACGGGATATTTTAAATCGTGATATCGTGATCTAAGGTCACGTAACCTATTTTACCTTTCGGGACGGTCAAATGCGATTGGAAAAGTGCAGAAATGAAGTTCGACGTCTTATTTTTCAAAGGAAAATGAAAAAAATAGGGTTTTGCTCCTAAAACTCTGCATATCCTTTCAACATTAGGCATGCATGGTTGTTTTTGCGCTAGTTTATCGTGGCCTGTATAAATATGTATTTAGAACGGCACATTACTGAAACAAAAAGCTTTTGACGTTCGAAGCACGTGATGGGATGATATTGTTAGTCATCTGATCTTGAATGTTGTGTTGCACAAGTGTTCTAACTGGTAAGGTAAAGGGTTAAGCAAAATGGAAGAAATGTCTCCAGATTGTGGTAGTATCTGACTTGTTATACCTTACCATGTGACAAGGAAAAAAGCATCCACAATATAGCAGTCACATTCCGATATCCGTGAAACCATTCGCGCAACCATTTATTGCCTCGCGAACATATCAATCTGCCAATGTAGTGAAACATCAGGAAGGGCACAAACAAGGGGTGGTACCGTGTTTGGGTGCCGAATGCTCACTGCTCACTCTCGCTGAACGTGCTGCCTGTGAGGCGAGGAAATTTCGGAGGGTGTCGGACGCAGTCAAGATGAAAGTAAAGCTATTTTATGAGTCGGACCAGATCGGCCGGATGTGTCTCGGCAAGACCGACCATATCTCGGTGCGACAGGCTGATGGAACCAAAAGTAGAGTTCAGAAAAGGGTTGCTTTGGGAAATTTGTGAGATATATGATCTATACAATCAGAACTCTAAAACCCTCTCACCGGCTTCCTAACCTTCGCTGCCCTTCGTCCGAACCATTGCGTCTTGGCAGACAGCAATGAGACGTACTCGGTGTGCATGTGCACTTATGAAAACCCAAAACTGCTCGTATCCGCTCCCGGCCTTCCCGGTCTCGAATATCGTAACCACCTCGATCACACTGTATGTGGCACGAAAACTGTGATTGCATGATGTACAACTGTGAGGACTGCCTTGGCGAAGCGAGGTGATGAGCTTTCTGGGGATTATCTTCCAAACAAATCAGACGAGAATGTAGGTGATTTAGCCCCATATGATGGCATGGATAAATATATTGGGTACAAACAGTGGATGAGCACGCATCGCCGTACACTCTCAGAAATAGTCTACAACAAATAGCCTGCATGCAAGAGCAAGCATGCGTTATTTGAGACGGCAGACCGTGGAGCTGACCAGACACCTCTTTGTGGCTGACAAACAAGGTCAGCACTTCACCTTCGAAAAGGCTACTGCCAAGGAGGTCGAAGTGATTGTCTAGTACGATTTCGCTGAAAATGATTAATTTGTGGTGCAGGATGCAGCTCAAGGCTTCCACTGGGATTCGTCCCAGTGTACGGTGCACCCATTTGTAGTGTACTAGCGTACTGAGGATGAGGTGCTGTGCCATCAGAGCTACTGCTATATATCTGACGGCACAAAGCACAACACCGGCATGGTGCATGCGTTCCTGCAAAGGCTTATCCCAGAAATTCGGACCGCAGTACCAGACCAGGAAATATATTTATTTCACAGACGGCGGTGTACGAATAAGCATAACTCAGTCAATGCGTGCCACCATCAGACAGATTTTGGATAATCCTGTGAGTGGCTTTTTGTCACATCTCATGACAAGGGCGCTTGCGACGGCATCCGGGGCACTGCCAAGCATACCGCGGCTCAAGAGTCTCGAGCGCCCGTTTAACAACCAGATACTGACGGCGGAGGGCATGTTTGAGTATCTGTCGCACAAACTAGCCAGCTGCATCAAATTCGTATTTGAATCAAAGCAGGAGGCAATGGACATCACGACCCACCTCACTGAGCGCTTCTCGACAGCCATCACGGTGGGGGGAACACAGGGGTACCACAAGTTCGCATCAGTGACCTACAGCACCGTAATAGTTCATGAACTGCTTGCCGATGCGGGGCGTGTGTTAACACGCGCACTGGAGGGGGGGGGGGCGAAATCCGCCCACCCCTCCGGTTTTTCGCAAATAACTGCAGATTTTACCGGTCGATATACGCGATTTTCGGTGTACCTGCTTAGAAATGAACGCCGCATCGCTTAAAGCAAGACAAATGGAAATCGGCCGACGATTTTTCAAGTTAGGGGCCGCTAAAATAAAAAAATGTTATAGCGCCAGACCACAAAATCGGCGCTGATGCGCTTCCAGTATACTGACAAAAGGGAAGTGTTCTAGGCAACACTAGCGACTTGTTTGATGCATATTGATATGCTGTATAGTTTCAAGGTCATGTTAGGTCACCAAGGTCAAGTCAGGTCAAGTTCATGACAGGTTAATGGAACCAAACTTGATCAACTGGAATGTTGCCATAAATGCACTACTGGTTGTCATTTGTACCGTTTGTAATTGCATTTCCATACTTTATTCATGTACTTCACTCCCTTTTTCACGAAGCCGATTGCTCCGAGCTGCCCGACGGAGCAGTCGGGCGGGCGGCCGGTTCCGGTAACTGGAACAGGTAACTGACCTGATAAAGTGGTGCTATATAGGTGACCTGAGGTCAAATGTTGGGTCTAGCATCTGCATTGCATCATTAGTAATGTCCAAAGCATCATTGATGCCCATTTTTGAGCATTTAAACACAATCACAGCGATCCATAACGACAAGCCAAGCCACGCAAAACCGGAAAATTTTGCAAATCTGACCTCATTTGACCTTGAAGATATTGACCTAAGGTCACGAAAATTGCACACAATAGAGTTCACTACCGTGCCCATCCACCCTGCGAATTTCGTTCCTCCAGCTTTACTAGGAGCCAAGATCTTAGGGGGGGCGGAATCCGCCCCCCCCTCCAGTGCGCGTAATTCTCAGAGGCCCTCCAGGGCGCGTGTTAATGGCAGATGGGTGAATTGAAACGTGTTGGTGTGTGCGCTGATACAGATCGTGTGGATTAGTATTATCGCAGTGACAGATAATCAGTCTGAACTGGGAATCTGACAAGGTATTGGATGATCTGCAGCTATATAGATCGTTGCATTGCATTATAATACTGTACTGCAACACATCATTTTATTGCATTGCAATGTGTGATTGTTACTATATTTTATTACACCGATTTAGACGGCTCATGATCCAATGCGATTCATTTCATGCCCAGCATGTGTCCATGGATGCATCAACGCCAAATTTGTTCTCAATCGGTTCAAGATGAATGCGCTTACTCAGTCAATGAGGTTCATCTTTTCGGTTCCAGAATGCGGGGTTTGAAGCGTCAGAAGGTTCATATTAGTGATTGGCGGTGATGAAAACCCTTCAGTGTTGTCGGTGAAATATGATCGTACAATTTTGATGTGGTGATATTGAGGCAGAAATGTATTGCATCAGGTGGAAAAAATTTATATTACTTTTATCCTTACAAGTGACAATCTAGGATTTCACATCACCCTTCGTCGCTTCTGAATTTCCAAAACAACATTGTGACTGTCTCGAAAGCTAAACTAGGCAACATTATCTTAGGTCACAAGCTCACGATTTCAAAAAACACGTGAACAAAAAATTCGAAAGTGACCCAAGATACAGTAGATCATGACTGGTTCAGCGACATATAGTTCCGTGCAATTCGTGTTACTCTTCATTGAGTTCCAGGTCTCCAAAGACTTGGGTGACCTCTCAAAAATGGCCGATGCTCTAACTCCCTAACACTTGCTCCGATCTTTCCCAAAGTTGCACAGTTGAATTATAGGCAAACCAACCCTAAACAAGTATCTTCATCGATATATATAGGGTAATTTGACCCCTTCACTTGCCGATTTGTCGTGGAATGTGCCACCTACCACAATTCGGAGAAATTTCTGCCGTTTGTTTAACCCTTGACCCCACAACGAGTTTATAACAATTGCGCGACACAGCACTCAAGATCAGATGACTAACATTATCATCCCATCACGTGCCATGAACATCAAAAGGCTTGTATTTCAGAAATATACTGTTGCAAACAAATATTAAGACAGGACACGGTAAACTGGCGCAAAAACAGCCATGCACGCCCATTTTTGAACGGATATGTAGATTTTTAGGGACAACCATATTTTAAAACTTTTTGGTTTTGAAAGATAAGATGTCTAACTTCATTTCTGCACTTTTTCAAATGGCATTGTGGCTGTCCCGATAGTTAAGGTAGGTCACGTGACCTTAGGTCACGATGTCACGATTTCAAATATTCCGTAAACAAAAATTTCTAAATATCCAACAGATGTAGTGAGTCATTGTGAGTTCACAGATATATACTGTTGCAAAATTCGGATTGTTCGTCATTGTATTAACCCGCGCCGTCTCTGGGGAGGTTCATAGGCCGCAGCACGCCGGAATTTGGCATACCTTTTTGGCAAATTTTGCATAATTTGGCATGCCGCATCAATGTGGCATGTTGTGCCAAATTTTGAGGTCAGGTCATCCAGGGTCAACGGGGTAGTCAAGGTCAAGTGAGGTCACCTCTAGATAAGTTAAACTAGTCACGCTTTAACGGATAATGATATTTTAATGAAACTTTCAGCGCATGCTTATTTTTAGGGACGAAAGAAAACGTCCCAGAGGAATTTTTTCTTCCGTTTTTGATTACTTATTAGTTTTGCAAAGTTGCCCATTAGAGCTAAAATCGAAGATTCTGCCTAAAGTAAACATTTTGTATGAGAGCAAGCTGACTTCGAACAACGTTTTTCGGTCCGCTCCACCCATTAGGAGAAAAATTAAACACAATTGAACTCAAAATTTTGAAATTAAAAAAAAGATTTTTGGGTGGGCAAAAGTTATGGCCATGGTCGATTTCGCCTTCCTTTTCTGATTTTAATTTTTTCCTCCTCAAATCTCCCCCAAAATAAACTCCCTAGAGCCACAAACATGATGTAAGTCGTGAAAACCAAGGCCATCTAGTGACTTCACTTTTGGGGATAACATTTTGGGGATGGTGTCTGGCCCAACTCGTCGAGCGCTTTCCGATGACAACTCGTTCGTTTTCGTGCGACGCTTACTTTGGGGATTAGAGGGTTGGGGTTTGTGTCAACCCCACCCCACCCCCCGAGACGGGATGTGAGGATATGACAGGAAAGACGGTGTTAAGGACCTCAAGACACCTTTGTTTGGTGACATCTCAGAAATGCCAGAGGCTAGAACTCCTTGACCATCGACCTAATCTTGATATCCTAATAAATAGCACAGCTGGATTTGGCGCATCAGGTGACCCCACCCAAATATTTTCACCAAAATATAAAATATTTGGTGTTAAGCCCTTGTCGATTTGTCGTGGAATGGGCCAGGGGGCTTCAGACGTCTCGGTCCCGTATGTACCTGTAGCAGTATCCCCAGATGACTGCTGCAGTCTGGTGGCGCCTGTAACCAGGCACAATCGCTCAGGTGATCTGGAAGGCACACTATGTTGGCTATGTGTGATCTGTGGATCATTGCTCGTGTTTGCGCGAGCTCAGTGAGACGGCCAATCCACCTGCGCCGGGCCCGAGAAGGCTCTTAAAATGCCCCCGCGCGCTCCCCTCCCATGCTGATATCCGAAGTACGTTACCTAGGATAAAATGCATAGCAGTTCGAAAGCCCTGATCACAGACAGTCATAAACATACCTTAGCATCTTGGTCAAAAGGAAGGTCACTACAGGTCATATGTTAATATGCAGGTTTTGAATCAAATTCCTGGGTGTAATAAAACGAGCAGCTATTAATTGTTGCACTTTTCAAGAAACAGCCTAAATGAATGCATTGGGCATAGCCAAAGGTCGGGACGGAGTAGGTCAGATTGGGTCAGGATCAGGGTTGAAACCAACTTCCGAATTATTTATGTCGGAGACGGGTCAAAATATATATAAATATATATTTGAAATATATTTAAAATATAATTTATAATTTAAGTAATATATATAAAAATATGTATTTATAGATATGTATATATATATATATATATATATATATATATATATATATATATATATATATATACATTGTTAAAGACGACAGCGTTGTCTGCGTTTATCTTCTTGTTATGCACATTTTCTAGTTTTCGGATGACTTTCCGTTGTTCGTTGGAGATATTATGCAAAAGGTTACCGAAGGAAGCAATTGTGAAGAGAAGGAGAAATGTAAAAAATCACTCATAGGTCGATATAATACGTGATTCGCTACATTATGTTTATATTTTCGACGTTTCCATCAACATTGATCATCTTCAAGAATGAATTAAACGAATCACAAGTCGCACAGGTAGCACAAAGCAGATGCACGATAAAAATTATCACACATTTCACAAACATTATTCCTCAAGGCACTTCATGGGTTAGGATTCCGAAATTAATAGGATACCATACTACATTCAAGCTCACTTCTGATACACCATTGCACGGCTAAAGATTTGTCGTACAGAGCCAGGTGTGTGTATGTCTTGTTTTGTGCGTTGATGATGGGTGTGGTGTCTCTGATGTAGATTGTCTCAGCCGCCACCAGCCGCCGTTTGTCATGACAGTGTAAAATGATGGAAGTGTCATCTGTCAGCATGGCTCTGGTGAGGCGTACTCCGTGGTGTTCTCGGAGGTGGTTCTTGGGGCCACCATCCTGGAGATGCATGGTGAGGCGGCGGCTGAGTAGTGGTTGTGTGACCAATGTAGCAGACGTTGCGGGTTGCACAGTCCCCGGTGGTACATCTGAAGCGGTATACTACATCGGTCTGTTTCAGTGTTGTGGGCTTGAAACTGTTATTGCGCGTGATAAGAGATGATGTTTAGGTGTTTTGTAGTAATCGAGGAGACCAATTTTGTTGCCTGGTTGTACGGGTATAGTGTTCTTCATGACTGTCACGGATGGCCTTCTCATCTTTCTTCCAAGAGGGTGTGATGGTGTTTTTTTTATAGAAGATGGTGATGTCGTTAGCAGTGTCACGTGTGTCCTGGTCAGTAGGATGTGAAAGCTTGCTAAGCATGTTCTGCGTGATTGTGTCGAAAGCGGTGTTGCCGTATCCATTATTGACCAACATTTGACGCACTCTTCGCAACTCAAGATGTACACGCGACCCCATTCCCCCATTCCCTACTTTTGGTCTGGCCAGCGTTAAAGTAAAAGAGAATGATTTGGTGAACCTATGATTTCGGTACGAATGTGTAGAAAAGTGGTGACCATCCAGCATACCCTGAACTGACATCTAGTATTCATCTACGGCACCACCTTAGGGCTTTGGTGTGCATTTCAAGGTAATGGAAGCTCGTCTCGTCAGATGCAGTGGTTCAGGTGCAGTCGCGTAGAAAAAGGGAGAGCACAATTCACGCCCGTCGGTTGCCACCCTTGCACGTGTGGGCGTGGAGTTGCACCAGACCACACCTCTTGTCCAGCTAGTTTTGACGCCAGCACGGACCAAAAAGTATGGTACGTGCACACCTCCAAGTGACACGTTCGGCAACCAATGCTGTCCTGCATTGGTCTTCTGCCGTCACGGGCGATGTTTCCATCGAGTTGCCTGGGTGGACGCCATATTGGTTTCGACGCTCCAAAGTCATTTCCAAGAAGTTCCAATTGGTCACATACACTCTTCCGTGTTTCCACGCGTCTGTCTCGTTTGGAGAAGATACAAATGTCTTGCCATCACCGTAGGGGACGAGTGGTCTAGGGGTAAGATGCTCGTCTCACAATCGAAAGGTTGTGGGTTCGAGTCTCACCTGTCGCTACTATTCGTCCGCGACCAATCGGCGTGAGAGATTGGCGACGCTACATGACTCAACGGTCGACGTGTCGTAAAACCAATAACCAACATCTTGCCATCACCACAGGGGCGCAGCACATGCCACAGTTGTGGATGACACCATACCTGTGGCAGAAGACTGCTCTGACCGGAACCATCGACCGGAGGTCAGTGGTTATTCATGGGTCAGAGATGTGATCACCTCGAACCTGGTACAATATCAAGTGCCTGTTAATGAACCTTGCTCAAGAACACAGGAAACCACTACTCATCCTGCTGTCCTTGATAGTACCCCGATACAAGGAATGCCGTTTGCCGCAGGGATTCTGTCTCCACTGTCTTAACATACATTACTACGCTGTGTGCTTAAGGGTGAACCGACATTTGAGAGAACTGGACTGAACTGGCGTGTGATAGGTGATCTGACCGTGAGATAGGTGATCTGGCCGTGACCGTGTGACGAGTGTGACGAGGTGCACTTGCCGCATACCCGTTGGATGTTGTCCAGATGTCCAAACACGAGATCCGCATCGACAGACTTGCGAGGCTTGGGCTCAGGCGCAGACCAACGTGTCGCTGTCGGCTTCATTGTCCAAAACGTCACGACTGGAGGCAGCAAGACAAGCTGGAAGTCCAGGTGGAATGAATGCTTTCTCTGAGTCTTGCTTGGGTAGGTATGCGGGCATGGTGGCGGCTGAAGTCGATTTCTTTCGGGCCGTGTGAGGAAGTATCTGTCGGTCTTCAGTCCCACTGGTAGCGAGCAATTTCGCTTAAAATGTGCAGGTATAAAACATGCAAGATTGTATTGCTACCAACGATCCAGGATGGAATTCCGCGGTTTTATTATTTTGCAATGAACGTAATTGATATCCTTCTGGATGCCACCTCATTGATACATCCTGGATGCCGCTTCCTTGATACCTCTCTGGATGCCTCCCTCCTGATACCTCTTGATACATCTCTGGGTCGTGATACCCTTCTGGATGACACTCCTTGATTACTCTCTAGATTGTGGTGAGGTTCTCGTTGCTAAGATATACAAGTTAAGCTGTTCAGGATATCATTTCATACTCGAAGACTCAAACAAGGGCCCCTCGCCTGGCAGCCAAAAATACTCTAGATAAAATAAGAAATTTAGATTTTGGCCACAAATTCTCAGACAAATTCACAAAGACCACAAATTTTCCACACGCTACGGGCCGAACGCGTTCTGTTTCGCATTGTTTTTGGGAGGCCGGGCCAGATATGGTTGATCTTTCGCGTTTTTGTCCCATTGTTCTACATATGTTCTTAAATTGCCAGTCATAAACTTTGAAGGTCAACAAGCCAAACGGAAATCTGTCCATTCGTGGTGCATAGGTCTGTCACGTGCCGTACGTCCACAGATACCCCAGCTGTAGTGTCTGCCCGAGACGCAGTGTCGCGGCCGTCAGAGATGGCCGTCGTGACCTGCTCTGTGGCCGATGCCATCACACAGGCCACGCCCCCTCCGCCTGCCGCCGCCCCCGACACGCCTTCTGACGCTGCCCGGGACACAGCCTCAACGCAGGTCACGGCCACGCAGGCTGCCCAGCCGTTCTCTCCGTTCAGCCACGACCTAATCTTCCAGGTTGTTATCTCTGGTCAGAATAATGGTTTTCAACAATATTCAGATAGTTTCCTTCCTCCTCCAAAGAAGACCAATACTCGGCTACACAGGAAGAGTAACATGGAGAGCAAAGCACTGCTTTTTCTCAACTCTAACTCTCGACTCGAATGTTTTCCTTCGCTGGTGTAGGTGATCCCATGGTGCTCAATGGTGACCAACAGGAACATATGCCAAACTATTTAACGAATTTTGTTTGCACATAACATTGGATGATTACAAAGCAATGCAATAGTGTTGCATAGCTTTGCCCTCGTAGATGGCGGGACGAGTGGTCTAGGGGTAAGATGCTCGTCTCACAATCGAAAGATTGTGGGTTCGAGTCTCACCTGTCGCTACTCTTCGCCCGCGACCAATCGGCGTGAGAGATTGGCGACGCTATGACTGAACAGTCGACGTGTCGTAAAACCAATAACCAACCAACCCTCATAGATAGCATTACTTTCTTGATTGATGCAATTTGTCATCACTAAATGACAGTATTTCACTGATACATGTCTGAGTAATCCAGAGATAAATTGTACTAAATCTTCATGACTTGAAATATTAAGTGTGTATTTGCCTTTGGTTGTTTGTTGTAGTAACGAAGAGTGCATGATATAAATGCATAAATATTTATTTCGGCAATATTAAATAGTTTAATACCTTAAGCATGCTATATACTAGAAATGTTAGTAGCTACTGAACTGGAATCATCTGGCAACGAACTTGTGCTGCCATAATCCAATTATTTACAACTGGAAGCCGTACAGTTCAGAGGCATTTTGTATTAGGATTTATGAATGTATTTAAGACTCATAAATGAAGCATTTTCTGTACATTTCGATGACATTTACTACTGTAGCTAAGCAGATAGTTCACCTTGATCGAAACTGCAAGGTTGCAGAGCTGATCGTTCATCAGATGAAGAGGAACTTGCTATGCTCACACAGTAAATAGCTGAATGTGCATGTGTGTATGCATGTCATTTGTCTGACCCAACACCAACCTAGTTCATATCAGCAGACTTAGGTACCTCGAGCTATTTCAGTTTCAAGCTAAATGACCATGTTCATTTGCGTTTTGATTGTGAAAAAATCAGGTTACTGACCCAGCTGACTTCGCATCTAATTCTCAGAACCAGTTTTTTACGATCAAGCTACACCTAATTCACACCATTCACTAATGCATTGGGAAGTCTAAGGGAATAAGGGAAATAATTAACTATAAATATATACATATATATATATATATATATAATTAACTGTAATAAATAAATAAGGGAAGTAATTAACACGGCACCTGTCGCGTTCGAACCATGCAATTCGGAAGTAAAAACGGCAAATGAGTTTGTCCGTGACCCACTGATATGTAGCCTTTGTGACCAAAATTCCTGTGGCAGCGAGTTCGCCTGGGCGACGGGTCGGCGGCGCCAATGCCAGAAATGGCGTCCCATAACGTGATCCATTCTTGATAGATGAAGCATGATTTGGGTACTGTGTCAATTGCCACGTCTCTAACTCGTGAGATATTGTACTTCCCAATTTGCATAGAGTAACTTCCGATTTTCCCCATAGTTCATCAGGCATTACAAGGTCACTACTGTCAAGGTTCTCCTCTTACCTTCCGTCTTTCACTAGATTTGCTGTGGCTAGTTTCGTTCACCTGATTGTTCGTAATTCTTGTTTTGAATAAGTGCTTTTATGGACAGACTAAGCGCGTTCGGTAGCCCAAATATATATTGGAATTTGTTGTCACGATTCAGACATCAACGCACATGCCGTGCTTGCGCCCTTTCTTTTGAAAATATCCATTTGGCGTTCTTCGATAATCGTATGCATCAGCTAACGATGCGTGTTACATATACTGAAATTGTTCCATCCATGTGTGAGCTGGAAACGAGTTCAAAACACCTCCTTGTCGCTCTTTTTTTCCTCGCACATCTGCTCCGGTACGATTTTTTTTAATTTCGTTCTTTTGCAAATGTTGACTACCTTCTGACGAATTGCACGCCGTTGAGCAAATCGGATGCTTAATTCTCTAGATATCAATGGAGGTGGAATCCGCCATGTCCTGCTGCAAACTGCCTACCCACAAGGAAAGTTCAGCCGTGCTCTTGACATGCATTACGTGCATGCCGAGTTGTGGCGCCATGAAGTCGAGCCCCTCAGCCAATCACTCAGGTACCGAAACCGAGTTGTGGCGCCATGAAGTCGAGCCCCTCAGCCAATCACTCGGGTACCGAAACCAGTCATGCCGAGTTGTGGCGCCATGAAGTCGAGCCCCTCAGCCAATCACTCAGGTACGGAAACCAGTCGTGCCGAGTTGTGGCGCCATGAAGTCGAGCCCCTCAGCCAATCACTCAGGTACCGAAACCAGTCATGCCGAGTTGTGGCGCCATGCCGCCCTCGATGGTCTCATTGTGTCCGTGGACTATTGAGATCCGGGCAGGAGTACGACCGAAGTGTACACCTATGACCACTTGTTCCAGACCAGCACACTGGGACTGTCGAGGTCGGATGAGGTCACCGCGTTCCCCACCGCCGGCCCAGCCTCCGCAGAAGGCTCGACCGCTGCATCATCGGATCAGAAAGGTCAGGTGGACAGGTCTGGTCGGGTAAAAAGAGACGCACGTGTGAATTGCAAACTGGAGCATACACAAGTACTCCCAGATGTATCGGCTATCATTTTGGTTTGTGCATAAACATTTTTGTTCGTCAGTTAATTATGGGCGCTCTATCACCCCTCGCGTTGGGGCGTCCTAAACCACAGAGAACCAACTTGTCTTTCCTTGTTTTCTTTCTACATTCGGAACATTTTCTATCTTACTTGCTTCATGCCTCTCCTTTTTGTTTTGCATCCTTGGTCATCGTGTTTCCATGCGGCGGTTTGCGATTGATACCCACGAGGACCATTGCATGAGCGCGACGTGGCAGCACATTCCCTAAGGTGGTCCAAGTCAATTGTCCAGCTTTGTCCTATGCAGTTCAAAACAGTGTCTCGATTAATTTGTCCTTGGCATAATATTATGTGGAGGGTATATGATACTCCATAACCCATTGACTATGCATCCTACAAGACCAGGTATGCACTACAGGTCTCACTGGCCGTGTGTAATACAGGGCCTGGTATGACACTCCAGGTACCCATTGTGTAGTACGGGACCGGGTATGACACTGCAGGTACCCCTGGTCGTGTGTAATACAGGACCGAGTATGACACTGCAGGTGGCTCCAGCCGTGAGCCGTGGAAGTCTCCGTTTGATCGTCAATCAGAGGGGCATTGGTCGCTGGCACCAGGTGGACGGGCCCGGCGGCCAGCAGTGTCGCCGGAGTCCAGCCGAGCGTCACACGGACTGTCGCTGCTGCAGAGTGTGACCACCTCGCCCAGCTCACAGTACAGTGGACACTTCTTTGTCAAATACACACTTAAACTACTGCTCTCCTTGCACCGTCTTCTTTCTTTCCTCACCATCCCTTCCGTGGTTCTCGGCCACCTCCTATTCCTCAGTTTTCTCTTCAATTATCTCTGCCTTCCTCTACTTCATTCCTCGTCATCCGGTCCCTGGTTTGCCCTTTATCCCTCCCTTGTCACCAGTTCTTCTTGTCTCGTCATTCCGCCTTCGTCTCGCCATTCTTCTGTCTCGTTCTCGTTCCTGCTCGCGCAGGTTGTTGTCAGTCTGATCTACCTAGTACCCGCAGGCTGTTGTTCATCTAATCTACCCGGTACCCACAGGCTGTTGTCCGTTTGATCTACCCGGTACCTGTAGGCTGTTGTCCGTCTGATTTACCCGGTACCTGCAGGCTGTTGTCCGTCTGATCTACCCGGTACCCGCAGGCTGTTGTCCGTCTGATCTACCCGGTACCCGCAAGCTGTTGTCCGTCTGATCTGCCAGGTACCCGCAGGCTGTTGTCCTGATCTACCCGGTTTCGTTTGCGTATTGTCGAAGAGCATTTCGAACCCATGTGTATTTTCATTCCTTATTAGCCATATGCGTTTGGACGGGATAGGGCACACAGGGACCTTTTCCCGAGTGGCAATGTTGCGTAGTTGCAGCTCCGAAAAACCGCCACACGCCGCCACACGCCGTCTCGCACTGACAATGTCTGTCCTGATGTGTGTCTGAGCAGGGACGGCGGTCGATCAGCTCCGGTTCGTGACATCTGGCCGGCTTCAGCAGCTGTCACTGGACGCCAGGATGGTCGAGATGTGGCCGAAGACGTGGCCGAATACTCTGCCAGCAGCCTTGCCGGAGAAGTTGCCGTTGGTGCTGCAGCAGGCGCGGCCGGCAGCGTGGCCATAGATATCGGATACTCTGGCGGATTCTCTGGCGGGTATTCAGACAGACACGCTGCTGTAGCAACAGTCGAACACTCCACAGGCAGCTTGTCCGAGCGCGTGGATGGCGTTATTGACGGTGCGTCATCGTCTGGGAGAGTGGCCAGGTACTCGGCCGAAGGAGATTCCGAGAGTGTCACTGGAGGCGGAGTTGAATTCTCGGCAGGGAGCGTGACCGGCACGTCTTCCGCTCACCCCTGGAGCACACCCTCACAGCGGCTACCATCGCTGGTCAGTGACTGGTGCAGTAACCAAGGAGCGGGGAGGCGATATGGTCAGTGGTAGAGGTGCACAAACCTTCCAACTCGCCTACCAGCGTAGGTGACAGATATTGGCTGAAACTGTGCCGTTGTGACAGAATCATTATTCGAAGAAGGAAAAGTATTCACCGCACACAGAAGATATATCACTTCAGGAAAGACATGTTAACGCAAAAATATTTCGTGTACAGTTTGTTTGGTTATTTCACAAACTATTTGCTTCTATGTACTTCGGTAAGATATTACTGCAATTTCGCGACAGGACATTCGGCAGCACTAACTCTTTTGGGACAGACCCCGGTGCACAATATCGGCTGCACGCAGCCAGCTCCATTAGGCTGAACCATGGCGCAGCAGGCTGGCACAGATGCGCCGTGACAGTTGATAGGGTTCGATTGCGGCGACCTGTGCTATTGGAGACCTGTGCTATACCGTTTTGGGGAACCTGTACTATTGGAGTAGGTTAGGTAAAATCCGAAAGTTTCGAAATGTGACAGATTTATGGGTTTCAATGCTTTTGGTGACATTCTTGACGTTTTGTGCACCTCT
>JAOTOM010002892.1:82500-122798 GCA_034440615.1 Ashinkailepas kermadecensis
TTACCGATTATTTTGTTTGTCACTAGACACCTAGTCTATATTTATTTCACTTCTTGAACGTCTTACCACTCTACCTCGCGTTGAAAGTTCACACGTAATGTCTATTGTTTTTAATACTTTTCAGCTTCAGCGTGCACTGCTTCGGGCTAAATCAGATGCTAATGTTTCAAAATTGAGGCCTGAATGTCCCCACTTAACTTGACGACCAATCACCTTTGGTGAGCCAGCTTAAAAATTTGCACGCAGAATATGGATTTAGCATTATAGTATGTCCGTAGTCAGAGTGCCGGCGTATGCTTTTTATTATCGCGGAAATACCTTATTGCTATTAAATAACATAGGTCCTGCTAGGATTGAGGAACTGCTGCAGGACTACAGGGCCCTTCTGGCCACCCTGAAGCAAAGCAATAGCAGTCATTGTGACAGCTATTCTGCCTAGGGCAGGAGTCTCCCCTGAATGGAGCTCTAGGGCACTGGCAGCCAATGCCAGGGTAGGTAGGCTCTGCAATGAGTTAGGTTTGACCTTTGTTGACAAGTGGTGCAGGTTGTATGGCTCATGGGACCTCTATCAGAGGGATGGCCTGCACTTCTCCGAGAAGGGGGTGCAAGTGTTAAGCAAAGTATATGAGCATGTCCTTCAGGGAAACTAGACAATGGGGTGGGGAGGGAAGAAGTGACATTGCCATCTCAGGGACATGCCAATAGTGACAGCATAGGCAATAGAACCTCAGTCAGCAAATGGGGATAGCAGTAGATCAAGGGGGCAGAGTGGTAGCTTATCAGCTCATCCGGAGATGAAAGAGCTACTCAACATGAAAAAGCCAAAGATGGTTATGGAACATTTGTTAAGTGTATGATGCTTAATGCTCAGAGTATTCGATCCAAATTTGATGAGTTCAAGTGTTATGTTGCTGAGGAGGAACCAGATTTTGCTTGCATTACTGAGGCATGGGTCAGTGAGGGATATTTTGGGGATAACTTGCAGGACTATGAGATCCAGGGATACAATATGTTTTTATGCAATAGGGGTCCAGCAGTGAAAGGGGGTGGTGTAATGCTCTATGTGAATAGCTTATTCATTTCTCAAAAAGTAGCAGATGGGGTAAAAAATGTATCTGCGGAGTCCATTTGGCTTGATGTTGCTGTGGGAAAAGGCAACAGCAATAAACTGAGGATAGGAGCTTTGTACCGATCAGAAACCTTGCCACATTCTCAGCAACTGCAGTTTGATAAGGTAATTTGCGAAGAAATCAGGAGAACCTTTCAGAGGAAATGCCTTATTCTCGGTGACTTTAATCCAAAAGGATATGCAGCAATTACGTTCACAGCATGAAGTGGAAGCGGTCGCGATGATTGTAAGGTATTGCACAGGAAGATCTCGTCTGAGGTACGCTATTCCAGACCATTCCCACAGTGTTACCAATCTATCACACTCAGTTCAGTTCGTTCTATTTTCGAACCCTATGATCAACTCATGTATTCGTTATATTATGACCAATACATGCTGCAGAGATCGATGCCGTATAAAAATAGGTGAACAATCCACAGATTTGTTTCCCATTTTGGATGGATGTCGGCGCCAATTGATTTCAAGACTCTAAACGTGCTGATGGATGTTGCATGCCATAGAAAGATAAAAATATGGATATGTTCGAGCCACAAGGAATTCGAAATGTTGTTTTCCCATTTTTTTCAGCCGTTCATGCCAGTATTTTCGAGATCTTATTTCATTTGCAGAAAAATAGAAAGTACTGTGAACAGACATGTCTTAGAACTATCTACAAGGTACTGCACACCACAGAGAATCGAATGCGGTTTTCCGAGGGTAGATTGGATCGGTAGTTTTCGACATCGTGAGTGGACTGAATAAGTCTCTCCACCCCACTCTCACAGGGGAATGCCTTCTTGCTATGTCCTTTCGGGAAAGGATTCCACTAGGGCTATATCCAACGGCCTCATAGTACATTTGAGCTTACCAACTGCATTGTTATTGCACGCCTCCCCAACTTATTTTCGAGCTGCTGCGCCCCCGGTTTCTAACCGTGGTTTCCCACAATTCAGTGTCATATATCCGGCACTAACATGTGGGTGTAGATGCAGATAAATTAAAACCAGACAGTAGCTTAGGGCCAGATATCAAATTAATTCACTCCAATTTCACTCCAATGATTCGTTATCACTGTATCTGATTAATATTATGTATTTAGCTACATCTGCAATACTGATGTTACTTCGTTTACTTAGTCCACATTTTAAAAATGACTAATGTAAAAACTTGAGAAGTCGATCTCGTGGTTCCCGTGACAAGGATAAGCCTGCGCTCAATGACTTGAAAATCCGCCGGCTGGACATGGGATCGAAAAAGTGTGCAACCATTCCGAGAGTTGAGCGCCTTAGCTCCTCAAAAAATGCATCCATCTGAAGCATCGACGAGTTCTTTCCCCTGATGTTGATATTTCGAGCAATCTGCAACGTAATAAAGCAGTATTGTGCCAGTTTCGTCTGATGCATCTTAATCTGATTGCGACGGAAATGGCGCATGTGTTACTTACACTTCGAAACGTTTTGCGTTGCAAGCGAGTGACGGGTCACACCTTCGTGTTGCTATCGCCAATGGCGTGCCGTGACTGTCTCTTGTTCCCATCACCATCCCCTATCCCGTCCCTCACTTAACGCAAAATAACTCGCACTTTGAAACCTTCAGTTCTGGAGCCCCGACATTAAAAAGATCCAAATTTTCCGTTCAGTTGCTCGAAAGCTCAGCCTCTGCTATTCCAAAGTCCCTCTGTTCCTGTTTAACCAGACACGAACAGCCAATCCTCTCACCTCCCGTCATAGAGACAGAAATGCGTTTTTCGTCGATAAAAATCGCAGGCTATTACGCGGGTCCCCCACACTGTTAGCCTTTTGCAGGTTGGCGTCCCTGCCGTACCCATGGCTATTGCTATTGGTGCCTATTGCTATAGAGAAGGCATTTCATCCAGCAGCTGGGACCCAAAGCCGCAATGAAGATGAGCGTTCGATCACCAGCATAGAGGAAGGAAACAAGTCATGTTTGCTGTTTTGTAATGCACAATACTATGCATTAGCTCCACAACTCTTTCTCTTAAAGTATACGTCAGACAGACAGGCGGGCCCACTCGTCTGACACGTCGCAGGACATGGTGACATTGACTGCGACGGAGACCCACCCGGTGGCCCCTGGTGGGTCCGTCGGTCGAATACATCCACCTGATTCAGATGTCACCTGATGCAGAAACTGGGAAACTTTAGAAAGTTGTCGTCTTTTCCCAAAGCTTGTCAGTTTTCAAGGTGAGGTCGAAACCCATCAAGCAGTGAGGTGGGGTCCGGACCCCAGGGACCCCAGCGGTGACGACGCCCATGGCTATCGCTCCAACATTTTGTGATCGATTTTAATCTAGCTGACGTGAATCTATAGCGAATCGATAGGGCATTAATCAACTGCCTACACCTATAATTTCGAAATTTATAAGCACTTACAAGTGCTTCCAAAACCAGGCTACACATTTTTTGTAAGTGTTTTTCATGTTTTATGGGAACATCTTCTGCAGTTTCCATTGATAATAACATAGCTTGAAAGTAGAAATAGTAAGAATTCACCTGAAAGCTTCGCATTGACATTGCCAGGGACATTAGAAAAGGAATTTGCCATTGAAGTGATTTTGAGGGATGCTGCTGCTATATATCACATCAATATGACCAGATATACCGAATTGTCGGCTTTGTACGATGGCAGCCTGTCTTAAAGCCTGTGACAGCCTGTCCTGTCTTATCTCCACGAACAACACTAGTCACTGAAAAAAATTACACAATGTGTGTGTGTACACTATGAACTCACCTTGAGGCCATCGCTTTCCTATCACTTCTATCAACTACTCGTTTATAGCTCGTGTTGCAAGCACGGTGTGTGTAGTGCGGATAGTGATATGGGTATTGTATTATGTTGGTGTATGAGTGTTTGTTGCGCATCTGCTCCCACTTTTAACCACAAATCTATCCTTTCTTTGTAAATATATGTGAGCTATACCCAGACTGTCCATAACAGCCACTGTACTTGGAGGGCATGTATTGTAAAATAAATAAAGATGTAATTTCATCATAGGGGGATCTAGGTGACCAATTCTAGTGGTATAACAGAGACAACGCGCTCACACTGTGACATGGCTTATTATGGAGTGCGCATTTAAAAACAAAAAAATCTTGGTTTTACATGAGGCGCAATCAGGGTAGTTCAAATGGGCCAGGATAATTTCATGTCATTTTACAAGCTTCCGGGAGTAAATGCCAGTCTAAGACAGATTTTCACGCTACTTCGTCTCTTGATAACCCTATTACGGGAGTCGTCACAAAGTGACTCTCATCCAGAGGTTTACGGTATGAACCTCCTGAACGCTTCGAGCGATTATCCTCAGACTTAGCGAATTTCAGTAATTATATTTTCTACATAGGGTTCGAACTTCCGAGCTTTTTACTTTGCTTACGAACGGTTCCAGGATGATTGGCGGGATGACATCCATGGTTTCTAATGTCCACAATTTTAAAAGCATTGAATCATTCCTCACTAGCTTAGCAGCCTATTTTGAATTATCATTGGCTATATAAATTGTGTAGCTAATAATAAATTGAAAAGCTGAAGCGTGCTTATGCTTACCAGAGGCGCGTCCATGTAGGTAAGGAATGGAGTAAAGGTTGTATTGCCGAAGCTCATGCAATTCGTCATACTAAGGAACTAACGAACTGCATGAACGATTATGGGAGATTCGAGAAAGTCTTCAATTATTTCGAAAGTATGCTTTCGTCAAAAGCGGCTCCCAGTGATTTTTGGGGAGAGGATTGGAAAGGGACGAAAGAAAATGCTTGGCTTCCTTCTGATCATTTCGATTCCTTGAAAAATTGCCCAACAACATTGTAGGACCTATTATAAGCCATTGTGGAAATATTTGTGAGAGGTTATAACTTACATCCATACCAAGGGCGGATGCAGAGTGTAGTGAGCTGGAGGCTAGGTCTGATTTTACAGGTGCATGTAGTTAGTGAAATTTAGTTTATCTATTAAAAAACAGTACTAAGCGAGTTAAGTTTGGCAGCAGCCTCTCCAGCACCGTAGTGGAGAATACTGTGATCGCGCCAGCGATCCACAGAAGATCAGCCGGCTCCTACTCCCCCAGGGGTTCCCGGAGAACCTAGAATACAGGTGCCAGAGGAATGCTTCTGAGTGGAACGTTTTGCTTTGATCTTCATTTTATGACCTGTCTAGTTCAGGCAGCGATTATATCGAACTGTCAGGATAATCCCTATTATTGGTGTCCCCGAGTCCGCCAATGGTGAAATTGAAGTGGTCTTGAATCATATCAAGTCACAAGACATGAATTACCATCTTCCGCAATAACATCGGTCAATTAAAGTTCGAGTTGCCAGGGGGTGAGAGCGCACTATGTGCTCCCTCTGGAAGTACTTTGCCGGCAAGCGGAGCCATCCCGCACCAGAATTAAGTTAAATATTAATTAGTTGTTGTCAATCACCCAAAAATGCTACAAAACTGATGCATCAAATGACCACACTGTAAGTAAAGGACAACTTTTGCAACCTGCAGCACTTTTATATGAGCTAATTTGTTCGCCTGTAGCCGCCTTCGCTGCTTCATATAACGGCTCACTCAATATTACTATCACTCACCCACTAACTGCGCACAAAGCGCATAACCTTCACAGTCATTTAGCGGGTGGATTGTGATAGAGCATATATTTTCCAGGCCGAATGGCTTGTGCGAATTGTTGGATAGGACGCATAGCTCATTAATTCGACATGTTGCAAACACTTGAAAAACCTCACATTGTTTACCCATGCCTATGATTTCAACCTGCGGACAATCCCCAAAAGTGATTTTATTTCAAGAAACATCGGAGGATAGACGAATTAATGTTGCGTTGTAACCCGTTGCAGCAATTATAATAACTAATACCAAACGCTTCACGTGTTTATCGATACTCGGCCAACCTCGCATTTGATAAGCCAATGAGCACATAATGTCAAATATTTAACCTCATTTTCGAAAAACTAATCAGGTTTCATGCATGGAATATGATGCCATTGCAACACAACAGTCCATGTTTTCTTCGCAAATATCTCATAATGGAACTGCCTCGGCTGTACTTGCAGCTCTCTGTAGTGATGATAATCGAGGGGATGATCTTTGTGCACAAAGCAATTGCTCGAGGGTGCATGAACTATTTGTCGTGAAATGTTGCATATATGATGCACTTTGGCGGACTCAGTTGAAATCTTACGTCATCATTCATTACATGGTCCGATTCCCCTTATTTTACTGTATGCGAATACACACGGCGGTGTTTAAACGTCATTCTACCGATAACGAGAAAAGTAAGAATTTCCCTTGGACAACCTGCATTTCTCAGTCGAATGGCGCATACCACGTTGCAGCCAAGACTTGACTACACTTGAATTCACAAAGCGCTTCTCGATTTTCGTGATGTAATCCTAGATAATTAAAATGTATTCACATTCTTCGTGCCTTTGTCTATGGACCTGTGTGACCCAAGGAACACTATCCCGTCTACCTAAGGAATACTACGCAAGGAACACTACGAAATGTTCATTTAGACCACCAATAATTTCGGCATTTATTATGAGGAACAATGAAACACCCGAGTCGATCAGCACGCGGCCACTGCATCGATATATTTCCTCCAGCCCGAATACATGTCAGAATACGGCATCCTCACCACTAGAAGTATGCACCAGTAGAAGTATGTACGCGAGGCCATTGCATTTCTCGGAAATTGGTTTGTGGGGTCATGATGTGGGTGGAGTCACTAGATAAGCTCCGCCCATTTAAAGTCCCCACAAACCCGGCAACATGCGCAATTGCGATATCAAGATGAAAAACGGTGGTAAATGCCTCTTTGGGATGTTATGGCAAGCATCAGAGCCTCCGTATGCTCACAGGCACGTTTTGTAGCTTAACTCAAATCAGAAGACACTGAAACCTCCACTTACATTTTGTGTCCCCACATACCCGAATAGATTCACATGTCCCCACAATGCGTGTGCGTGTGTGTGTGTGTGTGTGTGTGTATGTGTGTGTGTGTGTGCTGAGTTTGACCAGCCTGCCACAGTTAAATGATATCGGCTGTTTAGGTGGTTAGAGATGAGTTGTTAGAGGTGGTCCAGACGGTGCCGTAGATGGTGTAGAGTGGGGGGTACAGTCGGGTCATCGCCGTTTGTAAACATTGCTAGAACAGGAATGACATATACACTAGTTTGGGCCTTCTTTTGTTCTAAATGTTTGTCTGTTTTTTTTTTTTTCCCCTATGGTTTTGGCCTTTTATTTAATTTTGTTTTTATTGTTTTCTTCTTCTGTGTTATGTTTGTTTGTGTTTGTTTTTTTTCCATTTGTTTAAAAGATCTTTTACACGTCAAGGGTAGGGGGACGAGTGGTTTAGGGGTAAGATGCTCGTCTCACAATCGAAAGGTTGTGGGTTCGAGTCTCACCTGTCACTACTCTTCGCCCGCGACCAATCGGCGTGAGAGATTGGCGACGCTACATGACTCAACGGTCGACGTGTCGTAAAACCAATAACCAACCAACACGTCAAGGGTAGAGTAGGGCTGTCCCTACTCTACCCAAGACGTGTGAAATATTTGACGTTTAAAAGATACTAGGTGAAGGGAGTTGTTAGGATGGTGTTCAGTCTCGGAAGGTTTTGGCGCGGGTGTGTGGTTTGTTGTTGGTAGAGGTGGTGTTTGGTTTGTTGTTTGCTCGTGTTGTAGGTGCGTGGGTAGTGGAAGTGGTGTTGTCTTAACTGTTGTCGTCGTGTGAGTCTGTGATCGTCTCGAATTGGAAGCGTAGGTTTTTGCGTACTGGGTGGGGTGTTAGTGATGGTTATGATGGACCTGGTACTGGTGATGGTTTGCGTGTTCCGCGATGTGGTACTGTGGGTGGCGCCTGTGTTGAGTTGGTGGGTGAGTAGTGTCGAGGTTTGTTTTGTTTTAGTGCTTGTGTGGTGCTTTGTGCTTTGGGTTGCGGCCTGATTATGATTGCTGGGTCTGTCTGAGTTGCTTTGGTAGGTGGTGTAGTCGTATGAGATGTTTGTGTTTGTGTAGATTGCGTGGACGTCTTGTTGTGTTGTGTGGGCTGTGCCTGCTGCTGGTCGTTGACCCACGACCTTGCCCGCGGCAGGGCCCAGCCCTCTCAGTGGACAAGACGGAGAATTTCCTTCTCCCTTGTCCACCGAGGACAGGCCCTGTCCCGGGAGGTGTGGTCTCCGCCGCAACCGACGCAGCGTAGTGTGCTGCTGGTGCATGTGTTTGTGTCGTGAGGTTCGGCACAGTTTGTGCATGTGGGTGTTGTGTCGTGGCACCCCTCCCCCCCCCCTTCGAGAGACCGTAGCGTTGACAGAACAGGCAGCGTCGAGGGAGGGGTGCTCGCAGCGTGACCTTGTACCTAATGTAGCCGGCTTTAACGTGTATGGTTGGTTGTCTTGTGTTGAAAGTCAGTATGAGAGTGTGTGAGTCTTGTTTGTGTGGTGAAGTGGGTAGCCTGTAGACGGCGGAGATCCCCTGGCTCTTGAACCTGAGAGCTAGTTCCTCCTCCGTCATCCAGGCCACCTCCCGAGCGTATAGCATGCCTTGTGGTGTGTTGAGGTGTGCGGCTGGTGTTATGGTGATTAGTATGTCAGTGATGTTTGTGATGCGTGTCAGTATGTCTGCGTCGTAGGAGTTACATGATTGAATGAGAAGTGCCCCTAATCGAAGTTGGCGTGCGTGTAGGAGCTGTCGTGTTCGACGGGTGATCTCCTCCTCCATGGTCCAGGGGTCAAGGGAGCCCATGGGCTCCACATTATCCCGGCGGCAGAGGAAGAAGTCGGTGTGTTTGGCGTGGTGTCAGTGTTCATGTTTGGTGATTGTAGTGGGACGTGGGTTTGGCGTTTGGGTTAGGAGAGATAAGTGCACACGTATTACAAATATCAGCGGATTGTGCGGGGGGGGCAAGGCGGCGCCGCCAGACCAAGCTGGAGTCGAGTTAAAATATAGAGCAGAGCTAGAAGTCGGTAGTGAAGAGGTAGGCGAGTTAGTGTCAGGCTGGTCGGGCGATTTGCGGTTCCATTGGCCGGCCAAATGGCGTCGGCGCGCCTCTCTCGGATGGCTTCAAGGCTGCAGCCGCATGTATGGCCTTGCTGCAGTGTAGCGGCTGGCTGGCTGTCGTTGAGCAGCCTTGTTGCCTCCTCCAGGTGTAGTCGGAGGTTTCCGATTTGGCGTCGATTCTGCCAGGCGTCCAGTTTGCATCGTTCGTTCTGCGTTTTGCTTTTACTTCGCGGTGGACGGTTTCTTGGTTTCTTTGTTGGTTCTGTGCTTTACGTGAACGTGATTTGCATGCGGGAGGAGATATTTTTTAGGCGTGCCGGACCATAAAGGTCATTTGCGCCGCCTTTAAAGCGAGTCTGTTATATGTCTGTCTATATAGCGAGCGTTTGGGATGAAGGTGCAGGCAAGTGGACATTTATGTTAAGGAATTTTACGTCATAGTTTGTGCGATATTTTAGGTGCTGAGGGCGAGGGTCTGGGTTGGAGACATCTCCCTGATGTCTAAATGGTTTAGTTTTACTTTACTCCTCCACAAAATAATTCGTAGTTTGGGTGGGGGTGGGGGTGTTTTGAGAGTGGCGAGAAGTTGATTTTGCCAGGGTGCCGGCTGTAGCCTACTCTTGTCGAAGAGCACCGATGGATCTTTACCGTGCGAACAAGGAGGCAATTGTCCACACCGCCTATCACGCCGGCCGCCGCGTGTTAGTTGTTAGTAGCGAGTTAGTCTAAGCATGCCATGTAGGGTTGTCGGTTGGGTTAGTACGGTGTTTTGCAATTCGGCTCTTCTACGTCCGCTGTACCTTTGGGTAGCAGTTTACGTTATGAGTTGCAAGGCAAATCGGCTCATCTACGTCCGATGGCTCCTCTGGGTAGTCGTTTTACGTTATGCTAACTTTTATTTTTACTTTTTGTTTATGTTTTCCTAAAGCACGTCGGCTCATCTACTTCCGACGGCACCGCCAGGTAGCCATTTATTTCTAATTGAGAAGCAAATCGGCTCATGTACGTCCGACGCCATGCGGGGATGGCTATTTCCGTATATCCTACGAGTGTTTCGCGGTCATGCATTGCGAGTTCATGTGAGTGTTGGTGGTGTGGTGCCTACAGTGCGCCTGTTAGTTTTGTGGCATACAGGTATTCAAATAGCAATTGAAGGAGTTCTGGGTGCTTGTCACCGAGAAGCGATGGACGCGATAGAGTGATACCCTCTCTTTGGCACAATGCCTTTAGTGCTTGTCTTTGAGAGCTAATGCTACTACAGTCTATAGCAGGATGTGGCCTATGCTTAACGTGGTGTTGCAGGTGCCGCAGTGCGGTGTTGTATATTGGTCACCCTCTAATTGAGGCTGTGTTAGTTTTGTGCAACCAGTTGTAAATCTAGTGAGGATGACCTCTTTTTGTCGGTGAAATTGATTTAATGTGTTCCATGTGTCTATTGTTGGTTTGATTGCGTGGGTGTGGTTGGATTTGTGTTGTGTTGAGTTGTGTTGTGTCCATGTGTTATGTTGATGTTGGCGAATGTGGCGTTGTAGGAGTGCTTTGCAATCGTCTACCGAATATTCCACGCTAGGATAAGTGTGAAATGCTAAGTCTTGCTTTGCGAGCCGGTCTGTTTCTTCGTTACCTGGGATGTTGGCGTGGCCCGGAATCCAGAGGAAGGAAAAGTTCACGTTTACATTATGGGCCACGAGTTGTTGGATTCTATCAATGAAGTGATGTGGACACTCGTGGGTTTTGCTAATTGACTGGAGGACAGATTTGGAGTCTGAGCAAATTACTACGTTTCTAGCTTTACGCCTCATCAGAATGGTGATAGCGGCCAAAATGGCAATTGCTTCAGCGGGGTAGGTGGAGAAGTTATCCGGTAGACGCTTGGAAAGTCTCAGACCTGGTCTAGTGATGTCGATGCCTACCTTTGCCTCGTGTTTCGACCCATCCGTGAATACGAGTGATTTGTTATTGTTGTCATCGGCGAACTTGTGGAAGAAGCCAAGAATTTCCGCCGATATGATAGTGGACTTCTTCTCCGAGAGCAAGTACTCGGCCTTTGGTTGACTGAAAGTCCAGAATGGTCTAGTGGGCGGTCCAGCTGCAGTGGATGGCATTGCGAAGTTAAGATCTGAGAGAGCCGTAGCAATTGGAATGCTATATGGTGGAAGTATGCGCGCAAATCAGCTCTTGTCGTATCGGTCAGGCGTAAAGCAGCGCTGTGTTGGATGATTTTTTATTGATTTGATTTTGATGTGGTAGCGGCACAGCTGTTGTGTCCTCCTGACGTGGAGTGGGGGCGTGTTTGAGTCCACTAGAAAACTGGTCATCGGTGTGGTGCTGAGGGCACCTATGGCTGCTCTGATGCAGGTGTTTTCGATTATTTCTAAATTTCGGCTCTGACTTTCTGAAATGGTGGCAAAAATGATGCTGTTGTATTCTAGGATGGGTCGTATGATTGATGTGTACAGTCGCAGTAGTGTTGTCCTGTCTCCGCTCCAGTCTGTTCCTGCAAGTGCACGTAGTATGTTGACGAGCTTCGCGCATCGCTTCGAGATGAAGGTGATGTGGGTGATGAAACTGAGTTTTTCGTATAAATGTACTCCTAAGAACTTGAAGCATTTCACCTGTTCGATGGCTTTTCCATCGATTTTAAGTCGTTTTGGGTTGGGGCGGAGACGACTATATGTGACTGTCGCCGATTTGTCTGCGGACAGGGTAAAGCGCCAAGTCTTGCACCATTTTGCAATGTGGTCTAGTCCTGCTTGAATGTTTTCCTTTCATCTTTAAGGAAGCATTGTGATGTCCAAATGGCTATGTCGTCCGAGAAAAGTGAGCATTGAAGTGAAGTGTCAGTGTGGTCAGCAAGTATGTCGTTGATTATGATGATGAAGAGGCTCGGTGAGAGCACGCTCCCCTGAGTCAGGCCCTGCTCCTGTGTTGTGGTGTTTGATGTGACACTGCCGCATCGGACCTTAAGGGTCCTGTCTCTAAGGAAGTTGAGAATGAAGTGTGCCATGTTTCCGCGTAGGTCTATCTTGTGGAGTTTGTGTGTCAGTGCGGACTTGTGTACTCGGTCGAATGCGGCAGTGTTGTCTAAGTAGGCAGCTACTGTTGTGCGTTTGATGCGTAGACCACTATTTATGTCATGCACTAATGTAATGAGATTGTCTGTAGTTGGTTTTTGACGCTGGAAGCCGCACTGAAATTCGTCGAGCAGGCCGTTGTGTTCTAGAAATTTCCTCAATCGTGTGTTTACCATGCGTTCGATTAACTTGCTAGCACAGCTAGTAAGTGAGATGGGTCTATAACCTTTTGGGGTGGAGTGATCTTTGTTCGGCTTTGGCAATGGAATCACTACGCTCTCTCTCCAGGGTGCGGGAAACGTGTCGCTTTGGCCGCTGGTAGGAACGTTAGGGCGTTTTTGCTAAGTCGTTTAAGAAACTGGTAATGGATGTCGTCCGGCCTAACTGACGTGTTTCCACACTTGCTGAGGGCAAGGTGTAATTCGTGCATAGCAAACGACTGATTGTAGATTTTTATATTGCTAGAGCTAAAATTTGCTTTGGAGGCAAGGGCGTCTAGAGCGCTTACTATAGTGGTGTCGTAGTTTCTGTTACCAGATACGCTGGCGTAGTGTAGTTTTAAGTGGTCTACGACTTGTTGTGGGTCAGTGATGTTCTGTCCTTTCACCGTCCGCTGGGGGAAGGGGCCTGGTGGTGGGCGTTTTAGGTTGAAACGCTTCATCAGGTTCCAGATTCTGCCGGAAGGGGTGAACCTATTGAATTGAGAGGCAAAAGACTACCACAGTTTTGTCGTGCTGTTCGAATTGTGTACCGACAGTGTGTTTCAGATTGTGTGTATGCTGATTGGTGTGCTTCGCACACGCATCTTTTGAATTGTTTGTGGGCACGGCGCCGTGCGGCGATTACCCTTTGACAATCCGGGGTCCTCCATGGCGTAGACGCCTTTTTCCTAGGTTTGTTACTTTTTGGGACTGAGTCTTGTGCTGCTGAGCTGATGGCCCTTAGGATTCTCTCGATCTTGCTGGTCTCTGAAGTTGTTAGGTTGAGGTCCACCTGTTCCTCGAATTTAGCCCAGTCCTCTCTTTTCAAGTTCCAAGATTGTCTCAATAGCTTAGTGTGGTGGATAGCGTCCGTGCTGAGCCTAATTGTGATTGGGTAGTGGTCGCTCATCCCGGGAACGTCTGAAATTGACCAGTCAAATAGTGAGCTAAGTCGTTGGGAGCAGCACGTTAAGTCAATGCAACTGTCCGATCCTCCTAAGGTCTGGTTATAGCGGGTGGCGGCCCCGGTGTTAAGAAGTACGAGGTTGTGGTCCGAAATAAACTGGTGAACTTCGCACCCTCTAGCGTCAGTCTGGTCGCTTCCCCAGGAGGGGTGTTTAGTATTAAAGTCTCCCATAATGAGAACTGGTGGAAGGGCCTGAAACAGCAAGTCGCTCAGCTCCTGTGGTGTGGGGGTTTCAGCTGACGGCGAGATGTATAGTGAGATGACTGTGGTTTGGCAATGGGCAATTTTGAGGCTGACTGCTACGCAATTCAGGGGAGCATTTAACGTTACTCGACGGTGAGGTATGCTGTTTGCAATGAGATTAGCTGCGCCCCATTTCCTCTTTGGGCCGTTTACGTTGTCGACGTGCCAAGTGTAATCCGGTATTTTGTTCCAAGTGGAGTCAGAATCTCGAAAGTGAGTTTCTTGGAGAGCAGCTAGTAATGGTTTTTGTTGCAAGAATCCAGATTTGAATTATATGAACTTGCCTGGAAGTCCACGGGTGTTCCACTGCAGAAAAGTTTAATTGCCGAACGCGTTTAGTGACTGTTGGTGTTTCTATACTGGGGTGGTGTCGGTGTCGAGTTGGGGAGAAAGGATGAACCGGTGAACGGAGAGAGGTTTGGGAGGTGACCCAGGCAAGGGTCTGGACCTGGTCGCACGGGTACTGGGTGGTGATTTGGTAGAGTGGCGGCGTGATTTGCGCTTGGGAGGCGTGGTGGGTTTGGGTGGGATTCGTTGGGCTGGAGTTGTGGGTTCGACGGGCTTTGAAGGAATGGTAGGTTCAGTCTGAGTACTGGCCTCAGACGAGGTTTTTGAGTGGGTTTGGGTGGGTGTGCAGGAGGTGGTGGGAGGTTCGGTTTGGCAGGAGGTGGTGGCCGTGGACTTGCGGGTTGTCTGGGTGGATGTTGTGGTGGCCTCGGTTCTAGGCCTTGGTTTGGGCCGGCCGAATGGGTGCGGTCGGGGCCGAGGGCCTGGAGGAGGCAGTGGAGGGAGGGCTTCATGGTGGCGAGGTGGGCCCTGGCTGGTTGGAGACGGTGGCGCGAAGGGGTACGGCCAGGTCCCGTGGGGGATGGGTGGTACCGGTGGTGGATGGGATTGGGACCGGGTCTTGGTCTGATGTGTGTTGGAGGAGGGATGATGCGGGATGGATAGTGGGACGGTGGTGGGCATGGGTCGAGTCCGAGATGGGGTGGGAAGGGAAGGAAGCCCATTCCTCGGTGTATATGGTGGAAGCTTTATGGTGACCGGCGCACTGAATACATCGTGATGTTGGCGACGCGCATGCACGTTCGCCATGACCATAACGAGGACAGAAGCGGCACCGTAGTGGCAAAGACACGTAGATGCGTACCTCGTATGCTTTGTTGTGGATGTGTATGTGATGGCAGTTGTAGTGAGTCGAATATCAGAACTAAAATTGGGTGTGGAACGCGCCTCCAGTTTAAAGTGGTTTATTGTGACTGTGGCGTCTAGGAGGGCTGAGGTGTCGAACAGTGCGGCAATGCTGTGGAGCCCCGGCTGATTTTTAGTGTACGATGGAGCGTGGTGAAGGAGCAGCGCTGGTTGTTGAAGGTGTGTGTGTCTAGAAGCGTTTGTGTGTCAGCACTGCTGTATTTTGACTATGACGTGGGTGGTGTGTATGTTGATCGCGAATGTGTTGATTGAAGAATGTGGCGGAGTATCTTCTCGAGAGTGAAAGTCTACTTTCGCGTGATGGTGTGGCCTGGTTCTGTGTAGGTGGTTACTAGGTAGGCGCCTTTTGTGGTGCAGGTGGTGGGTGCCATGGTGTGTATGGGTCGGTCCCGCCCCACCCGCAAGTGTTCTTCCTGGCTGGAAAAATACCCGGATTGGTTGCACCCGTGGCCCGAGCTATCGTCCTCTGGTGCGCGATGGCCCAAGACAGCGGGCTCGACACCGTTAGGCTTCCTCCGGGGGTAAAGCTTAGTTGGGAGATAGAGATAAGTTGTGAACTTGGTGTAGGAGGTTTTCATTCTAGAGTCGTAAGGGTGCTCGTCTATGGTCCCTGGAGCTCTTCAAGTCTTCGCTTCTTTTGTCGCTACAGGCTTGTCTTCTTACTCAAACCTTGGACCTTCCTGCTGCTCTTCTTGCTTGCTGACTGCTGGACGGCTCTGAGAAGAGGTGATGTCTGATTCTTTGTGTTTGTGGCAATGTTACGATTTCGTCCACAATTGATTATCAAGTATGGCAATCCATAGTGAAATATCGCATTGGAACAGGTCCTACAGCTAGCACGGAAAATCCAGTGGAAATAATGGCCATTTTCAACAATAGCATACTCGAGGAAACACACATCCGCTGCTGAAAGCCATCGAAAGTTTATCATACTTGTTCTTTATCGCTGAGAAAGCGTGTTATCTCATAGCAGTCAACATTAGCAGAAGCGTGAGCATTATCACTGGTGACGTTACCACCTGAATCCGACGCGGCCACCTGTGGAGCTCCCACTTACCAGATAAGTCGTTGCAGAACCGGGCAGTATACTAGGCTAAACTGTGGATAGGTATTTAGCAATTACTTCTGTACATATATTTGCATATTTTGTATCTAATAAGTATTTGTTTTGCAAGCAGATTAGACTATTTCGTATGATTATTGTGGGATGGTTTCTACCAGGATGCAGGCACTAGAGGAGGAGGTTCGGGCCCTTAAGGCAGAGCTTTCCAAGCTCAGGGCTGCCCTTGTTGCACAGGGTAGGCAAGAAAAGGCAACACATAGGGGTCAGTCTGTAGCAGGGGTATCCTATGCCCAGGTGGTCACAGGCCACCAGGTAACCGAGGCTTCCCCTGCTGTGGAGGTGGCAGGGATATCTGTAGAGAGAAGTGTTCCTAGTGAACAGAAGATTTCTAGTCATAGCTCACAGGAGGGGCAGTGGCTTAAAGTCAGGGGGTGGAGGATTTGGTGGCCTAAGCAAGGGGGCAGTGAGTTGCAGGTGGCAGGTGGTAGGGGTGGGAGGCAACCTAGTCAAGCAGCTCAACAAGCAGGCATAGTAACATCAAATAGGTTCCAAGCATTGGAGGACTGCCTCCAGGATGGTAGCAAGGAGACAGTACTGGTCGTAGGCGCCTCTCGTGTGCGGCATTTAGATAGGGTGCTCTGTAAAGGTAGGAGAGGCAGGAGGTGCATCACCAGGCCTGGTGCCACGGTCAAAGACCTGGTGCCAGTGGTGGTACAGGCCACCAATGAGAACCGGTTTAGTGCAGTTGTAGTGCAGGTAGGAGTGAATAACATAGGTCCTGCTAGGAGTGAGGAGCTGCTGCAGGACTACAGGGCCCTTCTGGCCACCCTGAAGCAAAACAATAGCAGAGTTATTGTGACGGCTATTTTGCCTAGGGCTGGAGTCTCCTCTGAGTGGAGCTCTAAGGCACTGGCAGCCAATGCCAGGGTAGGTAGGCTCTGCAATGAGTTAGGTTTGACCTTTGTTGACAAGTGGTGCAGTTTGTATGGCTCATGGGACCTCTATCAAAGGGATGGCCTGCACTTCTCCGAGAAGGGGGTGCAAGCGTTAAGTAAAGTATAGGAGCATGTCCTTCAGGGAAACTAGATAATGGGGTGGGCAGGGAAGAAGTGGCAGTGCCATCTCAGGGATATGCCAATAGTGACAGCATAGGCAATATAACCTCACAGTTAGCAAATAGGGATAGCAGTAGATCAAGGGGGCAGAGTGGTAGCTCATCCAGGGATGATAGAGCTACTCACCATGAAAAAGCCAAAGATAGTTATGGAACTTTTGTTAAGTGTATGATGCTTAATGCTCAGAGTATTCGATCCAAATTTGATGAGTTCAAGTGTTATGTTGCTGAGGAGCAACCAGATTTTGTTTGCATTACTGAGGCATGGGTCAGTGAGGGGTATTTTAGGGATAACTTGCAGGACTATGAGATCCAGGGATACAATATGTTTTCATGCAATAGGGGTCCAGCAGTGAAAGGGGATGCTGTAATGCTCTATGTGAATAGCTTATTCAGTTCTCAAAAAGTAGCAGATGGGGTAAAAAATGTGTATATGGAGTCCATTTGGCTTGATGTTGCTGTGGGAAAAGGCAACAGCAATAAACTGAGGATAGGAGCTTTGTACCGATCAGGAATCTTGCCACATTATCAGCAACTGGAACTAGATGAGGTGATTTGTGAGGAAATCAGTAGAAACTTTCGGAGGAAATGCCTTATTCGTGGTGACTTTATTCTAAAAGGATATCAAAATGTTGGTGTTGGCTCCCCAGCATGTAAACTGTTTAGGAAATGCCTTGAAGAGGACCTATTCTTACACCAGTTTGTAACAGAACCAACTAGGTAGGTCCCATTCTTGGACCTGGTCTTCTCGGATTTAATTGATTTAGTTCAAGACTTGACTGTAGGAGAAACTCTGGGAAGAAGTGACCATAACATAGTGAGATTCAAGGCACAAGTAGCAGGGACAATCAAGGATAATTTGGCAAAGGTTCCAAATTTTAACAGGGCAGACTTTGACTGCATGAGAGCAGCTTTAAGAGCCATAAAATGGGAAGACGAATTCTCCGATTCAAATGCCTGTGAAATGTGGGAAAAGTTCAAATCTTACTTGAGTGAAATTCAGATTAGACATGTTCCTCCAAAAGCAAAGGCGCAAAAGAAGGGTAGGAAAGCCAGCATGGTTTACACCAGATTTGATGAAAGCAATTAAGGCTAAGAAAGATGCATTTAGAGTATTTACGGAAGCTTCAAATAACGTAAATATAAGGTCATATAAAAAGCTAGAGCAGCAAAGCGAGCAAAAGAAATGGATCTGGCTAAGAACTGTAATGGGGACAGTAAAAATGTCTTTAGTTTCTACAAGCTAAGCAAAGTTTCAGGCATAATTGGTCCACTGGAAGTAAATGGGACTATGTTGAGTGAGGATAGTGAGATGGTTGAGGAGCTGAGCAAGCAGTTTAAATCAGTGTTTACATTGGAGGATATGACTAATCTGCCAACCGTGAACCACAGTTCAGTGACAGGTGATCAGATACACGATGTTGATTTCATTGATAGTGATGTTGTTTTCAATTATATCAGGAAAATAAAGCCAAACAAGGCAGCAGGACCTGATGGAATTTATGCTAGGGTATTGCAGGAAGCTGAAAAGGAACTGGCAATTCCACTTAGTATAATATTTTGTACATCAGTTTCACAAAATGAAATTCCAACAGATTGGAAAAGGGCAAATGTAGTTCCTATTTTCAAGAAGGGAGAAAGAGGGAAAGTTGACCACTATAGGCCAGTAAGCCTCACATATCTAGTCTGCAAGGTACTCGAATCAATTATCAAGGATGGAATAGTTAGTTTTCTGTAAGGAAACATATTGATTCAATATACTCAACATGGGTTTAGAAAAGGGCGATCGTGTATCCCAAATCTCTTGGACTTTTTGATTTTTGCTACATAACAATTTGATCAGGGAAATCAGGTTGATGTAGCATATCTTGACTTTAGTAAGGCCTTTGACAAGGTACCCCATAAACGGTTAGTGATGCAGCTTCAGGTCCATGGTATTGCAGGTAGCATCCTAAAATGGATAGAGTTGTGGCTTTCAGATAGACAGCAGAAAGTGATGCTAAATGGTACAAAGTCATCATAGCAAAATGTTCTTCGTGGAGTCCCCCAGGGGTCAGTACTGGGGCCACTATAGTTCATTATATTTGTAAATAACATTGAATGTGGCCTAAGCAGTAAGGTTTTGAAATTTGCGGATGATTTGAAGGTCTTTAGGGCAATAACAGGGCACAATGAGCAGGTCTTGCTGCAGAAAGTCTTAGACGAGCTTGTGAAGTGGTCCGAAAAATGGCAAATGAAGTTTAATTTCGATAAGTGCAAAGTCATGCATCTAGGTAGGCAGCATATGAAGGCTCCATACTTGTTGGGGGGGCCAAGTACTATCTGTGACGCCGCAGGAGAAGGACTTAGGTGTTATTTTGAACACAAAATTGGGGACATCGGAACAGACCAAAGAAGAAGGCACTAAGAATAAGGACTAAGCACTAAGAAGAAGGAAGAAGGCACTAAGAATACTTGGGGCAATACATAGGAATGTATCATACAAAAGTGAGGAGGTCATCAGGAAGCTTTACTGTGCATATGTCAGGCCACATTTGGAATACTGTGTCCAAGCTTGGTCCTCTAGTTATGAGAAAGATTGTTGGCTTTTAGAGAGAGTACAAAAGAGGGCAACAAAAATGGTTAATGGTATAGGCAACCTGGCATATGAGGACAGATTGAAGAAATTGAATATGTTTTCACTTAGATATAGAAGGCTGAGAGGAGATCTCATCGAGGTTTTTAAATTTGTTCATGGTCAGGAACAGGGATATCCCAGGGAAATGTTTGAAATTAACAGAAATAATGCAATTAGAGGTCATCAATTCAAAATTAAAGTTAATCACAGCAGGACAAGGTTAAGACAGTCTTTCTTCACCAACAAGGTAGTAGAACACTGGAACCAGCTCCCAGGAACAATTGTCAGTAGCAACACACTGAACAATTTTAAAAACAGCATAGACAATCATTATAAGAATAGGTGGCTTGTTTTTCGGTATTCCAGAGAGGGTTGATCAACGGATTTGGTGGGCAACTGGTTCAGTGTCCAGAGTGCAACCAAGCAGGGTCCTTGTGGCTCATAGTTGCACTGATATTTTATGTCTTTATGTCTTTATGGAGACGTCACGGACAGTGATGGAGAACTCTCACTAAGGCAGGGGGGTGGCAGATCCTTATCTTCAAGACATATTATCAGATTGAATAGGGAAAATGACAACTTAACTTTGGCAGGATACTAAAGCAAGGAGTCCAGACCAGATCCATCCGGGATCCCCAGCCATGGTACCCAGCGTGGCTGGGTGTGTCTGACATACTCTATTTCGTGTAGACGGGTCGGCTGGCGCTGGCATCGCACTGCATGTAGATGTCGCCATTGTGTCAGTATAGGTGGCGCTGGCATCCCACGATTACCATGTCCACTTGGAATGCGTTAATGCAGTAGTGTCGTTTTATATGCTCTTTTGGGAGGGAGAATGCACTTGTCCGATGTAAAAAATATTCCAACTATAGTTCAGTCAGGGAAATTCAGAGCTCCTACACCCGCTAACCTATTTTAACTTGCGCAGGGCAGGCAAGATCTTCCAATATATTTTTCCGTCTTCAATTTTCCGGAAAAAGGACTGACATGCCAATCATGTCGTTCTCATCAATATGACACCACTGGATTAAAGCGCAATAAGCGGATCTATTTATGATTTTCATAACCTGATTTGAAAATAGAACATATCGCTTCTCATTTTGAACCGGTAAGTACTTAGATGTCGAATAACCTATGATCATATTGCGAAACTAGTATCATTTCCCGTGGGCCTGTACCCATTTGAATTGTTCGTCATTCATATTAGTAGCCTCCTGTACCGCCTCAGTGGACTCATTTCATTTCATTGGGCCTTCAGATCCATTTGGGACTTACTCTTGCGTCCTGGTAGCCTCCTTTATCAAATTATGAGCCTCCTGCACGGACTCGTTTCGTTTCCTTGAGGCCTCCTTGTCCGTCTGACCCCCTCCCCCCCCAAGATACGGACAGGGAGGCCTTAAGGAAACGAAACGAGACCCGTACGTCTGTGCCGGTGGGGGGATGGACTTCTGAGCTCGCTTAGGCTGTGTGTGGAAAGACTCATCCCAGAGTGCAAGGGGCGCAAAGCAATATATGCTAACTTTTCTGGCTGACGACAGGAGGGGCGAGCTCCTCCCCCATAACCCCTCAAACGACCCAACGGGGCCATCCTTGGTGGTTGCAAAAGATAGCCATCAGCAAAGACTCATCGTATGCATTTGTTATTGCCAAAGATCAAAACAGCCAGTTGGGTTATGCCTAACATGCCTTCAAATAAAAACTGATCACTTGAACCCTTTCGTACATTTCCAAAGGCGTTAGACACAGAAAAGGCGGTGCATTTATTACTTACATGCGGAAATATCTAGATTAAACAAAACGACCTTGGAGAGCCTCCGGACACGTTTCCAACTTGCAGAGCCCTTTGCACTAACCCAACCCGTCTTACACCAGAAAGGACACATCTTTAGACACTTTTGCAAACACGTTCGTCTCCATCACATATTCCGTAATGGCCAAGCCGTGTTGGGGAAGCGCGTGGGGACGGGTTGCGCGAACACCGTGAACTTGGCGCCTCACGGAATTAGCCGGTATACTGCGTTGATAGGTTTAATTTCAGCACTTCCTCGACCTCCTCGATAAACATGTTTTCATCGATATGCTGGGAGCCGAGTTCACAAGGTACGACCCTGCATGACCTCCAACTCGTGGAAGAAGCATAGCAGGTGCTCTACCGTCTCTTCTGCAAAATAAATTCCAAACATATAAACATACCAATAAGAAAACATTCGTCATGTACCTATTGTGCCCTCTGGCAGAACTGAGGCTCTTATTGGGGCAGCACTCGGACTTTGGGGTATATTTTTTAAAGCTTTGGGCGGGCAGTAACAACCTGCAAAGGCGCAACGAAGGGGGGGGGGGCGCCCCCTCCCCTTTAGCAAGCAAAAATGTACTGGATGATACAAGAAATTGTTGATATTTTCACCGCGTAAAACGGAAACAAAATCGGTGAGATTCCCGCGCAAAACCGTTCTCCACTTCATGACATTGTTGGGGTCAGGCCCCTTTAACAAAATCCTGGCTGCGCCACTGGTAATTTGTGGCAGGTTTTGGAACCTACAATCCTACCTTTTAGTTCCACTCACATCAGCACATTCAATAAGGAAATGCTGGTGCCATGATCACGCCACTAACAGATCTGGTGGAAAATTGAGGGCATGTCTCCCGCCCCCTGGTGGACATGTGGCTCCTATTTCACAGGAAAAAGATGCTCTCTTTGAGCACATTTGAGCACATTTGAGTGCACCTCTTCCCACTTCCCACTCAACGCGTGCTTCACCTGATAGCACCCTTCATAATAGAAAATACTCCCAGTTCGGAGAAATGCTGATTCCATAACCACATTTATGTTTTAGATTCCGCCCTTGAATAATAATGGAGGATCGTGGTCCAATACACACCAAGTATGGTACTGTTCTCACCCCCACTAAAAATGACATGCCCAGTCAACTGAATCTCCCCTATCTTCAGGTACATTCGAAATAGCTTCCTCAGCAGGTTGCGCCTTCACAGCAGCTTCCTTCACAGCAGCTCACAGCAGCTCACAGCAGCAACAGCTTCCTCAGCAGAAAGGTTGCGCCTTCACAACTTCAGACATTATGAGCAGGCGAAATGTGCTGTATTCAAAGTGTAAAGCTCTAAAGAAGGTCTTTGCAAAGATTTTGCTGAAAATCACGCACGCAAATTAATAGGAATAGGTACTTGGAATTTTTCACCCAGCTTTAATGACCAAACTTTCCCAACGACGCTGTTGACATATAACAATCAGGGTAAGGTTGTCTTGAAGAAAAATTCAGCATAATCTAACCTAACCAAGCCTAGCCTCCCATGTAAGGCAGGGTATTGAGGAAAAAAATGAGAAAAAAGTAGTAGAAAGTTGTAAATAATCAACTTTTCTTTCTAATTTTACAAGATTAGAAATTTAATTTTACAAGAAAGTCAGGTTTCCTACTTCGAAAAATTCTGAGGGAACGAATAATTTGGGATTTTTCCATTTTATCAAATTTTCCTAACATTGGACGTTAGGCTAGGTTAGATTAGGCTATACCGCATTTCTTAACCTTATTCTTATGCTGTTACCTAACTCCAAGCACTTTTTCGTGTCATTTCGCCTGCCAACTGAAAGGTAAGCATTTGCAAACGAAATGAGTAGTTACATCATGTTAACCAAATCCATAAGCATTGCATTGATAAATGAAATTCAAAGGATTCATAACGTACCAGCACAAATTTACCAACATTTGATTGCCCACAGATGCATATAAGTTTATCTAGTAAGGGATCCCTCACATGCTTAGCTCAATAACTGAGACTGACAGAAGACCATACTTATTTTATGAAAACAAATTGACACAGACACCATTGAATAAGAATATGGGCTGAATTAGGGTGGTCAGGCTCGTGCTTCTTGGGGGCATAACCTGTTCAGTAATGGGGTGTGTGTTATTCATTTTTCTGACTCAGCTTTGTGTTGTTACAATTTACCTGCTCCACAAACAAATATCAAGCAACATGATGCATAAACAGATTGCACTGTAATCCACCATTATGCTTCCCAAATGTTACATCTATGCTCCACCCAGTGGTGCTGTTTGGTATACTTTTGAGGGGGCAAGTGCCTTCTCAATGCTGGCTTTGTCCCCCTCAATAATATCAATTTTAAAATGGAACCCTAGGTAGTGTGCCCCGAGTCCATTTCGTCCTGCTTTTTCCCTTCATGTACTTTATCCCCGCAATCATTTCCAGAAATCAACGTCCGTGGCTATGCCATGCGGATTTCATACTTTGGAGCTATAATTTGAGCACGGACTTTTCAGCGCATTTTTTTCCTTTTACATGCCCTACTCAAATGTGCTGCAGTAATGCACCGCTAACATCACACAGCCACCAATATATGTTAGAATTATGAAGTGTTGTGACATAACCCGAGGAGATCATAGCACCAGAATAGTATGGAGGTGGATGGTGTGGTTTTACTGGAAGCTGGCCATCTGTGAAGCAAGGGCGTCGCCACCGGGGGGCAGGGGGGCAGTCGCCCCCCCCCCCCTGCCGTGAAACTGGGGGGCGCCGCCCCCTGAAGTTTGAGGAGGCCCCTATCCGCAAATGCACAGCAAAAAAAGGTGAGCAAGGAGGCCGACGGGACAGAATATCATGCTGTCAATGAGGCCTCAAGACTGACGAGGCCACCTGGAAATATAATCAGGTCTCTATAAGAGACTTAGAACAGAGATTGGGAGGAGGCCCATAGGACGAAAAGGAGGCCCCATGACGAAAAGGAGGCCCCAATACGTAGAACAGAGATTGGGAGGAGGCCTCCAGGACGAAAAGGAGGCCCCCGGGACGAAAAGGAGGCCCCCAGGACGAAAAGGAGGCCCAAAGACGTAGAACAGAGATTGGGAAGAGGCCCCCAGGACGAAAAGGAGGCCCCCAGGACGAAAAGGAGACCACATGACGAAAAGGATGCACCCAAGGACGAAAAGGAGGCCCCAAGACGTAGAACAGAGATTGGGAGGAAGCCCCCAGGACGAAAAGGAGGCCCCCCGGGACGAAAAGGAGGCCGCAGGACGAAAGGGAGGCAGCAAGACGTAGAACAGAGATTGGGAGGAGGCCCCCAGGACGAAAAGGAGACCCTAGGACGAAAAGGATGCACCCAAGGACGAAAAGGAGGCCCCAAGACGTAGAACAGAGATTGGGAGGAGGCCCCCAGGACGAAAAGGAGGCCCCCGGGACGAAAATGAGGCCCCAGGACGAAAAGGAGGCCCCATGACGAAAAGGAGGCCCCAATACGTAGAACAGAGATTGGGAGGAGGCCTCCAGGACGAAAAGGAGGCCCCCGGGACGAAAAGGAGGCCCCCAGAACGAAAAGGAGGCCCAAAGACGTAGAACAGAGATTGGGAAGAGGCCCCCAGGACGAAAAGGAGGCCCCCAGGACGAAAAGGAGACCACATGACGAAAAGGATGCACCCAAGGACGAAAAGGAGGCCCCAAGACGTAGAACAGAGATTGGGAGGAGGCCCCCAGGACGAAAAGGAGGCCCCCCGGGACGAAAAGGAGGCCCCCCGGGACGAAAAGGAGGCCGCAGGACGAAAGGGAGGCAGCAAGACGTAGAACAGAGATTGGGAGGAGGCCCCCAGGACGAAAAGGAGACCCTAGGACGAAAAGGATGCACCCAAGGACGAAAAGGAGGCCCCAAGACGTAGAACAGAGATTGGGAGGAGGCCCCCAGGACGAAAAGGAGGCCCCCCGGGACGAAAATGAGGCCCCAGGACGAAAAGGAAGGCACCAAGACGTAGAACAGAGATTGGGAGGAGGCCCCCAGGACGAAAAGGAAGGCCCCAGGACGAAAAGGAGGCCCCAGGACGAAAAGGAGGGCCCCAGGACGAAAAGGAGGCCCCCAGGACGAAAAGGAGGCTCCCAGGACGAAAAGGAGGCCCCCAGGACAAAATACACAGTCCATGCGCCCCTACACTCCAACAATCAACCAACCAACCCTGGGACGAAAAGGATGCACCAAAGGACGAAAAGGATGCCCCCAAGACGTAGAACAGAGACTTGGATGAGGTCCCCAGGACGAAAAGGAGGCCCCCAGGACGAAAAGGAGGCCCCTAAGACGTAGAACAGAGATTGTGAGGCGGTCCCCAGGACGAAAAGGAGGCCCCCAGGACGAAAAGGATGCCCCAGAACGCAAAGGAAGCCCCCAAGACGTAGAACAGAGATTGGGATGAGGTCCCCAGGACGAAAAGGAGGCCCCCAGGACGAAAAGGAGGCCACCAGGACGAAAAGGAGGCCCCTAAGACGTAGAAGAGAGATTGTGAGGTGGCCCCCAGGACGAAAAGGATGCCCCAGAACGGAAAGGAAGCCCCCAATACGTAGAACAGAGATTGGAAGGAGGCCCCCAGGACTAAAAGGAGGCCCCAGGACGAAAAGGAGGCCCCTAGAACGAAAAGGATGCACCCAAGGACGAAAAGGAGGTCCCTAAGACGTAGAACAGAGATAGGAAGGTAGCCCCCAGGACGAAAAGGAGACCCCAGCACGAAAAGGAGGCCCTCAGGACGGAAAGGATGCCGCAGAGACGGGCAAGAAGCCACCCAGGTTAGACGAAAAGGCTTCCGATGGGTGGCAGGATATCCTTAAGTTGGAAAACGAGGCCCCCAAGACGTAAGAGGATGCCCCTGCAATATAAAATTAAGACCTGATAGGGGAGACTTCTCCTGACGCAATAGGGGCCCCAAGACAGATAAGAAGGTCTCCGCAGGAATGAGAGAAGGCCACCGAGACCAGCCAGATGAGGCCCATATTTTGGAAGAGGAGGAACCTGGAAGAGAAAGTATAGGACTAGGACGCAAAAGCACCCTGCTAAGAGGATAGTGAGGCTCCAGACACAGATAAGGAGGCCCCCATGTCGTGAGAGGAGGCCCCTAATTTGAAAAAGGAGTCACCTAGGAGAGGGTAGGAGTCCCCAGAAATCAAGAGAGTGTCAAAAGTGGCACGGAGGCAACCAGGATTGCAAAAGAGGCTCCAACACCGGAAAGGAGGCCCCAGAATATGAGAGGAGGCCCTAAGACGGAAAAGGAAGCCATTGGATATGAGATGAGGTTTCGGAGACGCAAAAGCAGGCCCCAAACGGGTGAGGTTCCACCGAGATAGAAAAGGATGATCCAGAGACGTGGCAGGAGGCACCTAATTCGGAAGAGAACGACACAAGATTGGAAATGAGACCCCATGATGAACGAGGAGGCCCCTACAATAGGAGAGGAAGGCCATTGGATACGAGAGATGGCTCCCAAGCGGAAAAGAAGGCCTGAAGACGGATAAGAAGGTCCCCGGGAAATAACAAGGCCACTAAGATAGGAAAGATTGCCAGTAATTTGGCAGAGGAGGCGCCTGGGAGAGAAGAGGAGTCCACCAGAAGATAAGAGACCACCCCTAAGATGGGTAAAGATCGAATCCAGAGCGCAGAGCAGGAGAACGCAGAGCAGGAGGCCCCCAAGACGTGAGAGGAGGCCCCTAATTTGAAAAAGAAGGCCTCTAGAAGAGAAATGAGGAACCTGCCGGACTCGAGAAGGAGTAGGTCTCCAGGACGAAATGAGGACCCGAAGACTGGAAAGAGCTCCCAGGAAATGAGAGGAGGCCTTTAAGATGGGAGTGATAGCAGGTATGGAAGGAGGTGAGGTTTCCAAAATTGAGGATCCTCAAGACGGGTAAGGCTTTGCCAGGATAAAGGAGGAGGCACACGAGGCATGGCAAGAGGCCCCTAATTTGGCAGAGAATGCCCCTCGAAGATGAGAGGAAGCCCCATGCCATGTTAAAGGGGCCCCAGAATGCAAGAGAAGGCCCTCCAAGACCGGAGAGGAGGACCATTGAATATGGAGGAGGGTAGGACACACAAGGAGACATCGAAAACCGGTAAAAAGGCTCTAGGAAATGAGACGAAGCGACAGGAGGCCTATAATTTGCAAGAAGAACCCCCTAAGAAGTAGTAAGAGTCGAGTCTGGGTATTTTAAAATCACGATATGGGCCCCAAAAGATCCGGCCGGTGCCCCCGCAAATTACGCTGAGCCTGGGGTACCAAACATTCACGCCCGGCCCACGAAAATCATGCCAGGGGCACAACAGGTCGTACCGTGCCCCAACAGTCTCATTGGGACCAAAACAAATGAAGCCGGAGCAACGAAGAACAATCCGGACATGAATAATCACTCTGGGGGCCCAACAATGACGCCAAAAGCCTCCAAAATGCATTGGACCCCCAAAAAGTGTCGAGGCCGCTATAGCTCGCGCTAGGGATCCAAGAAAATGACGTCGGGGCCCAAAAGATCACAATGGACCCAAAAAAGTCGCGTCGCAGCCCTTGAAAGTCACACTGGAGGCCCAGAAGGTCGCGCCGGGACCCCAAAAGTTGCAGCTGCCCCCAAAATCAATTTTAAACGGAATGTCACTCTGGGACAAAAAAAAAACTCCTTCAGTGGCCGCAGTGCTATATCAAAGGGGCAAATGCCCCCTCCATCCTGAGAGGGATAAGCTCCCAAGAATCGTGTCGGGGCCTCAAAAATCGCGCTGGTGCCACCAAAATTCGCGTCGGTCCACCAGAATTCGCGTATGGGTCTCGAAATAAATACGGCGAGCCCCGGAAAACTCGCTCCGAGGCCCGAAAAATTGCGACAGGAACCGCCGAAATCGCGTTGGGGCCACAGCTAAATACAACGCATCGCACAAACTCGAACCGGGCTCCCCAAATATCGCGCTTCGGACCCACAATTCCCATCGGTAGTCCCGTCGAGGCTCTAAAAAATTGCCGTCTAGGGCCACACGTAAGCACAGTGTGACCACAAACACAAACACAAATCAAGCTGGAGTCCTCCAAAATAAGGATGGATTCCAACAACTAAATGCCCAGGTAAAAAAATGGCTCTGGAGCACCGAACATATTATCAGATGCCTTCACAAATTGCGTACGGCACCGAAAAACAAACCGGATCTCGAACAATCGAGGTGGGATACAAAAAACATGGCGCCAAGGGCTCGAGAAATCAGGCCGGGATTCGGACTTTAAAAAAAATCATAAAAGTTTCACAAAATCGTATTGAGCCCAGAAAACTGGGATTGGGTCTCCGGAACCACGCGCCTGGGTGCGATAAGCCACTCTGGGACCTAGAAACATCGTACCGAAGCCCCAAAATTGTACTTGGGCCCCACAAGTGTGCGTCAGAAGCCCAAAATAAACACATCGGGACCCTAAGAGCACAACGGGGGCCGAAAATACAACTGACCCTCCAAAGCGCACAGTCTCACAAAAAGCGAGAGGGCCTTAACACATGCGTTGCAGCCATAGATATACATACCGGGAGGTCTAAAAAATACACCGGAAGCTCTCAAGGCACACAGGGGTCATAATAACGCACAATAGCCTGAAAAGGTGGCTGGGGCCGCAAAAGGCAACATGGTTCCAAAGCAAACAAAAAGACCGGCGCTAAATTAACACATCGGGATCTTCGGAAACGCCCTGACACGTAAAAAAAATCCTCGGTGCACAAAAATTCAACAAACCCTAAAACGAGCAGGGGGTTCGAAAATGCTTTAGGCCCCTAACAAAAATGGATTGGAGCCATAATACACAATCATAGTCCAAGAAAGACGCAACGAGTCCAAAAGAACGCCGAGGCTTGGCCTCGGTTCAGTATCCAATCTGGGAGGATAGCAGCAAAGATATGAAGTGCATCAAAGCTCAGCGGAAACCGCATTTCATAACTACCAGAAAATGTGGGAAGTAGGAAACTAATGATCGAATTTAATCAATCGACTTCTCGAAGCGAACGCCCATGCGAATCATTCCATCACGCCAAATATGGCGCAAGTCTATCATGTGGCAGCAATTAGCAAAACGCAGAAGGCCTAGCAGAAACCATAGCATCGCACGAAGTGTAGCGAATGCACCGAATACGAAAAATGGGTGTGCACGTGCACTGACGTTGCCGTCGTGGCGACCGGGTGCTATGAACTGGAATGCCTGAAATTGTAAAATTTTGTATTTTAAAGTGGTGGGTAATACATTTTACTTTGAAGTTATGGGCCTAATACATCTTCTAAAGCCTGCTCGTTTTAGGGCCTTGTTGTGTTTTTTGTGCACCGAGTATTTTTTACGTGTCGGGGCGTTTTCGAAGATCCCGATGTGTTTATCTAGCTCCCGGTCGTTTTGTACGTTTTGGAACCATGTTGTCTTTTGTGGCTCCAGCCTCTTTTCCAGGCCCTTGTGTGTTCTCATGGCCCCTGTGCGCCTTGCGAGCTTGCAGTGTATTTTTCTTAGAGCTCCCGGTATGTTTATTTAGGGCTGCAACGCATGTTTTAAGGCCCTATCGCTTTTTGGGAGACTCTGTGCGCTTTGGAGGGTGAGTTGTACTTTCTGGCACCGTTGTACTCTTAGGGTCCCGCTGTGTATATTTGGGCTTCTGACAAACATTTGTGGGGCCGCAGTGTGATTTTGGGGCTTTGGTGCGATTTTTTCTGGATCCCAGCGCGACTTATCGCGCCCAGGCGCGTGGTTCCGGAGACCCAACGCCAGCTTTCTGGGCTCAACGCGATTTTTGTGGATCTTTTCTGTTTTTTTTAAGTCCAAATCCCGGCCTGATTTTTCGAACCTCTGACGCCATGTTTTTGTATCCCACCTAGATTTTTCGAGATCCGGTATGATTTTCGGTGTCATACGCAATTTTTGAAGGCATCTGATAAAAAATGTTCGGTGCAACAGAGCCATTTTCCTGACCCGGACATTTATTTGTTGGAATCTCTCCTTTTTTGGAGGGCTCCAGCTTGATTTTTTGGGATACCGATCAGGATTTGTGGTATAGGTGTAATTTCAGCAGTGTGAGGTAACTTATCAAGGGATACCAAAATAAAACCTTAGAACCGAGTGGTGGAGTTAGGGTTGAAATCCGACCAATCAGAAACCATAGTGGTAGATTAGGCCCCTCCACAGGACAATTTAGTTGATGACTAATTATATTATTTCGAAATGTAACCTTTGACAAATTAGCGGTCGAAATCCAAGTTTTACTTTTTAATGGGCGTAGGTGCCCACCCCCCCCCCCTGCAAATCCGTTTGCCCCTCCTGCTTGACGCAAATATAGGTACTCCACTGGTCCCTCAATAATTGTCCGAAACATACGCCCATGGGGAAAAGCCAACATTGAGGGGACAAATTACCCCTCATAAGCATACAATACAACATCCATGCCCCATATGAAATGGGATGAATGATGTTTTTCAATGCATTTTCTTCCAACAAACTTCTTTTCTGTTATTACAGCCTGCATGATTAGAGCTTCCCAGCTTCCATACCTTCTCAACGTCATTTACAAAACGGTACAGCACAGCGAAAACGATGGGCGTGACGGCGTGAAATTTGAAGGCTTGGATTATGTACGTACTGACATTGTTGCATTGTTGCATTGTCATTTATGCATTGGTGTTCAATGCTTGTTCTTGCCGTGAATTTATTCGCTGAGGATATATTTTATCTCGTGTGACCTGTTGCCTTGCAACTGCAAGGCAACATTTGGTGCTGGCCTTGCAGCCAGCACCAAATGTTATGAAAATAAACAAATTCCTAAGAGGACGCTAAAAAAACAATGCAATCCACTTCTCGTTGTCACCTTTACGAAATTGTCGTCCTTGGACTGAGAAATGGTCGTTCAAGCTTTGCTTATGACATCAAGCTGGTGGGAATAAATAACAGTAGTGATGAATCTAGCTATATTCAGTTAGACTTGGAGGACTTAAAAGTGGGTTGATCAATGGCAGATATCTGTAAGATATGCTTAGCACCAGCCCCGCCAGCTCGCTGCAATCTAGAGGCCAGCGGGAAGATTCGAGAAAGCATTGAGACGATGGTTTGTTTTGGCACCTATGTATTTATCCAAATATTACTTATTTATACCCTGGTATGGCCCAGTTTTCAGCGAAAATGATTAGTGCTATTGCGTTTTGAGTAAATGATGCACCATGCCAAGAACAAACAAAAACCAATATGAAATCATGTTCCCCATCCTCGAACCATAGTATAAGAGCCTAAAAACAATATGAGACCCTAACACAATGGAGGCCCCCTTTCGGGGAACAGGAGGCCCCCTTTCGACCTTGCCCCCCCTGGAAGAATTTCGTGGCGACGCCACTGCTGTGAAGTGGTCAATTTGCAGCTAATAGACTACAGCCATCAGTCGTCAGCCATCTACCACATGGCTTACCTTAAACTCGTGTAATGCAGAACACGTAGCAACTATATTTGATAAATAACTAGAGCAATGTTTTACATTCATCAATTTTATCACATCATATATTTTTGTCCAAAATTTCAATAGCACAATTATTCATAGTCATAAAAGTCATAAAGTGAACGCTTAACAAAAGCCAAATGGGCCAATCTGGATCAAGTCTGTCTAGAAAAGATACCAGAAACGTATATGCTCCCACCCCAGTCAATCCATTATTTCAAGTTTCAAGGGATATATAGGGAATATATCCCAACCTATCTAGCACAATTCACCTGATATTGCATATCACACTCCTCAACAATTCCAAACTCCTCCAATCATGCCCCATTGTGCTATCATAGCCAATCTCACCAGAATCACATTCCCGAAGGTCGGTGCTGAATTAACTGCTAGGTACACCCTATATAGCATAATATAATACTAGTAGTATAGTATACCCTATATAGCTAGTATAATACTTAATTGATCAGCATGATCTAAAATAATTTTCAGACTCCATCAACCCCCACCTAAAGGGGCATGCACAGTGCACACCCACATAGCATGGAAATCACCCCATCCACCACCCTTTAGAACTCAAAAATAATATTTGTTCAACCTAAAATAGTTGTCCGCCTCTTTATAAATACATTCAAAAAGGGACTCCATACAACATCAGCAGACAGACTATTTCACTGATCAACAATCCATTGACTGAAAACCTGTTGTCGCTTACCTTTCCGTTTTGTTGGATTAGGCGCTTCGGCCTCCTCAGGCCATTTCGCGCCGTTGATAAACAATGAATAAGGTAATTAAATCGAAAAAGTCAGCTTATAATTCCTGGAACAATTTGGTTTCTCGTATAAAAATGAAAAGTAGCTTGATAAGAGATGGGTCCCCCAACAATGAGGGCAAAGAGAATGTGTTGTGTGTGTGGCAGTAATCGATAAGTTGTTTTCTAGGGCCATGGTATTGCGGGCAGTATAGTAATATATGTGGTACTGTAATATGAGTGTTACATGATGGGCCTGAAGGCCGAGGTGAAGCAGAATAAATAAATCGATGTGTGAGGTAAGTATGTCCTATGCGGATGCGCGATAGGACTTTTTCTTCGTGTCGGTTGATGTGAAATGATGGTGTCCGGATATCGACGACTGGCTTAATGTTCCGTAATTGTGTATGGTTTGTGTTTTGTGTCCAGGTTTGGTTAAAAAAAACACCGAATTTTCTGTCGTATTGTTGATTTGATGGCGTCAAAATGTGGTGGGATTTCTGTGATATGTGGTAGTTGTAATGATTATTTTGCGAGATGGTCTGCTTCCTCGTTTCCTGGGATGCCGCAGTGACTGGGAACCCACAGGAAACGGACCTTCACGCCCATCGAATGAAGTGTTTCTAGTGCTTCGTAAATATAAATATGGCAATGATGTGAAAAGGAAAGTCCCCGAGTGCCGTTGGGAAACCGACTTGTATCGGCGGACGACTATGACTGTTTTTTTCCCCATCCCACCCAATAGATTAGAGCCGACAGAGGTACCTTACTGGTTCAAAGGATCGGGCTAGCGGTCACCAGACCGTGACTGCCCCCGCCTCTGCCGGCTACTCCCAACCCTCCAAACTACTGTGTCTTTCTCCACCTTTTCACTACAGGTCTTTTCACACCTTTCCTTATAGCACCCCCTCAGGGTGCCTTTCTTATCTGCACCCCTTAAGGGCGCCCTTACACATACCCATCCCCGTTCACGCTAGGGACATCACTCCGGCCCCAGTATGCCCGGGGACCCCCCGCCCTCTCGTGGGGACGAAGGTTGCCGTCCCCGCCCGGGAGCACGCCTGCCCCCCTCCCAGTACCCCCCTGAGGGTGAGTCCTTCGTGCTCATCACAAGGACCGAGGGATCGTGGTCCCGCTCCTCTCCCTTTGCGATCGCTCGGGAGTTGGATCAATGGACCGGCGGAGTGCTGTCCGCGAAAGTGCCCGCTCCGGATCCCTCCTGGTCCGAGTTAAGGACAGCTCCCAAGCCCGAGCGCTTCTGAACTTGCAGATATTTATGGGAGCGGAAAGTGTAGCGGAAGTGGCGGACAGACTGAACATGACATTCTGCACCGCATACGCCCCTGAGCTCGCGGAGCTCTCGGAAGGAGAGCTCCTCGCGGAGCTGACTTCGCAGGGGGTGTGCGATGTGACACGCCTGGGCCGACGACCGAGACCTGGCCCTGTCCTGAAACTTGGTTTCAGGACACTGACCCTACCACCCTTCATCATGGCGGGCTACCTCCGGGTGTCGCTGCGCCCATGGACCTCACCCCCGGCTCGCTGCACCTTCTGCCAGCGGTTCGGCCACCAGAGCCGGGCTTGCAGGGCAAAGGCCCCCGTCTGCGGGCAGTGTGCAGACGGACACCCCACAGAGTCCTGCTGTTCCACGGAGCAGCGATGCGCATCCTGCCAGGGGCCCCACCCAGCATCCTCCCCCAGGTGTCCGGCCTGGGTCGAGGCAAAGGAGAGGCAGGCACGCCACCTCGCCGCTCAACGAGGAACGGCGCCCTCGCCAGCGGCACAACCAGTCTGGACCCGACCCCGATTGGCCCCCTTGTGGCCAACACCCGCAGAGGCGTGTTGTCAACACCCCTCCTTCCCCCCGCCAGGACTGACGGAGCACGACCCGTCCCCCTCCTGCCCACCTCACCCCCCGATGTCCACGCGTCCTGCCCCCAGAGCGGACCCGACCGTCTCCCGGTCCCCACACCGCCAGCAGACGACCCCGCTGCCGGCCACACGTCCCCCTGCCATGGAGGTCCCCGCCGACACCGGGCCCCCCTCCATCGCAAGGAAGCTCCACCGCCGGCTGCGCGCCCCGCTCCCATCGCGGGTGACCCGACCGCCCGGCCCCCCAACCGGCTCCAGACCGCTCGGCCCAACAGGGATAGAGCGTCATCCACACCACCCCCTCAGTGCCGCCGCCTCCCCCCTCTGTCCCCGGAGTCAAGCCATCGCTCCCGGTCCCCGAGCCCTGACCCACCCGAGGATCCAGAGCAGACCTCCAATTCACCTGGATCGTCCGTTTCGTACGAAACGGACGATTCCACCTCGCCTTCACCGCCTCACACACGCCTGCGAGGGCGTGATCACCACACAACACACTAATGCAGACACCCACCACTGAATTCTTGCTCCAATGGAATACGAGGTCCCTCATATCCCATTGGGCAGAATTCAAGGAATATATCATCAGAAATAAACCATTGATTGCCGCCGTTCAGGAGACTAGATGGCGCGACAATGACCCCTATAATTTTAACATCTTCGGCTATACTCTTTATTCCCAAAACAGAAACACTACATCCCGCGGCGGCGGGGTAGCCTTATTCGTCTCGAACACCCTTCTCCACCGCCCTATCTCCATCCCCAATGACCTAAATTGTATTGCAGTATCCGTTCAAATTGCACAACTAGAACTTACTGTACTCTCCCTCTATCTTCCTCCTACGCATACACTATCTCTAGCTTCTGTATCCCATCTCTTCGGTCTTCTCCCACACCCCTGTCTGGTGCTGGGTGATCTGAACGCCCACCACCAGGCATGGGGTTGTCACAACACATCCCAGCGCGGACGCCACATTGAAACACTCCTCAACACCCACAACATGGTCTTTTTAAACGACCAAACACCCACACACAACACAGACATCGCCCCGTTCCGCTCGTCAGCTATTGACCTCTCCCTAGCCTCAGCTTCCATCTCACCCCTCTTCTCCTGGCACGTTCAACCCGACCCCCTTTTTAGTGATCACTTTCCCATCCATGTCACCCTCGAACGCTCAGCCCAGCCTAGAGACCGTTTCTTTATGTCCAACTGGAATGTTCGCAAAGCGAAATGGCCATCTTTCTCCCAGGAAATTGATAATCTTATCCCACCCCAGTCTCACCCCCCAATTTCGGCATTGCTCAATACCATACTACTCGCGGCAGAAAAGCACGTACCCAAAACTCGTCGCCCACCCGACCGTAAATCCGTGCCGTGGTGGAACGACGAGTGCAAACGAGCCGTCGCCTCACGGCGGCGGGCTGAGCGCAAATTTCGGAAAAACCTCACCTTCCAAAACATGGTAGAAGCCCGCGAGGCAAAACTACGTTGTCAGCAAACTATCCTTTCGGCCAAAAAACACAGCTGGCAACTCTATTCGAACACCTTCAACCGTTACACCCCCATCTCCCAAATCTGGACCCAACTTCGCTCCTTTTCGAATGGTAGAGCCCCACACCGCGCATTCCCACAACTGACGATTAACCAACAGCGCATAGCCGAGCCCACAGCCGTCGCGGAACACTTCGCCACCTATTACTCTGACATATCTTCCAACACTCAATACTCACAGCACACCACCGTATTCCTTCGCGACACCCTTGCTACTTGCCACTTCGACTCAGACAACACCGAACCCTACAACGCACCCTTTACCCCCTATGAACTAAAATTATCCCTCTCCAAGGTATCCAGTAGGGCACCTGGACCTGATCACCTGACATATCTCTTCTTTCAAAATCTCTCTGACTCGGGTAAAGATAACCTCCTCTCGGCGCTAAATCAATTATGGACTGACGGCACTTTTCCACCTTCTTGGTCTACTAGTATCATCATTCCTATACCTAAGCCTTCTAAACCTCGACATCTCCCCTCTAGCTATCGTCCTATCTCTCTCACTAGTTGTGCTTGCAAACTTTTTGAGCGCATGGTCAATGGACGAATCAGAGTCTATCTCGAAAACAACAAAATTATATCCCCCTTTCAGAGCGGCTTCCGACCAAGACGAAGCACCACCGACAACCTGATCGAAATTGTGGACTCAATCCAGCGTGGTTTCGGGAAAAAATCCGAAACCATCGCCCTTTTTTAGACCTAACTTCCGCGTTTAACAAAGTACATAGTTCTGCCCTTCGAATTAAATTACACCGAATTGGTATCAAGGGCAGAATGGCCACCTTTATCACCAACTTTCTAGAAAATCGCTCCTTCGTCGTCCGCTGCGGCAACATTCATTCCCGGTCCCACACTCTTGACCAAGGCGTCCCGCAAGGCAGCGTCCTATCTCCAACCCTCTTCCTTATTATGATCAACGACGTCTTAGAACAACTTCCCCAAATTTCTCCCCTTCTAAAATATTCTCTTTATGCCGATGATTTGGCTATTTGGTGTACACACCCGTCGGCAGATTGGGCTAACCACTTCGTACAACTCGCCATGAATCACATTGATTCATGGTGCTCCCTCTGGGGGCTACAGATCTCCCCCACCAAATCGGTCACTATGCTCTTTTCTCGGCTTCCCAGATACATCCCGCCTAGCAAACCCCTCCGCTTTCGCGATCAAATTATCCCCCTCCAAACCTCTTTCAAATATCTCGGAATTATCCTCGACAAAGGCCTTTATTTTAGCCCCCACATCACCTATATTAAACAGCGCTGCGCTGTTCGACTCAATCTCCTGCGCTGCATCTCCGGTCGCGACTGGGGTGCAGACAGGACGACTCTTACCAAAATGTACATTGCACTGATTCGTTCAATCCTGGAATACAATGCGTTTATCTTCGATAATATATCTCCATCACTCACCAAGTCACTGGAATGCACACAAAACCACGCACTCCGCCTCATCACCGGAGCACACCGCACCACACCTATCACTAGCCTCCGGGGTGAGACCAACCTCCCTAGCCTACAACAACGCAGAACACTACAACTCGTCAGATACCACTTCAGGACAACAACACAGCTAAATCACCCCTCCAATGTCGCATGGACTAAACCCTCGGTTCGGCGTTCCAAAAACAGAAATAAATACAGCATTGCCATTCATTTGAAGCAGGTTCTCACATCCACACTGAAATTTCCGGAGGTTACCCCTGACCGGGTTCCCCCCCTTCTCCCATTTTGGCACATGAAACACCCCAAACTCGAGTATCTCTTTCGGCAAAATAAAATCCTGCTCACCCCCATTGAAGTCCAAATTAAGTTTTTTGAATATCAAGAGGCCCACCCACAACACACCTTCTTTTACACTGACGGCTCACGTACCAGCAATGGTACGGGAGCCGCCTGGTGCGGTGGGCCAGACACTGGTCAAACCAAATTAACACTTCACCATTCGGTATACACATCAGAACTAGTCGCCATATTCACCTGCCTCCAACACATCACTGCGCAACACATCACTACCCCTATTACAATATGCACTGACTCACGATCCTCCGTGGACGCTCTCGCGGCACTACACAACACCACGCATCCCACGCTCCACGCCATCCGACACCTATACAATGACAACCACGCACACCTTCAGCTCACCCTGCTCTGGATCCCCGGACATAGGGGTATCCCGGGAAATGAACGGGTTGACGGTCTTGCCCGCGCGGCGATCGACCTCCCCGCCAACCACAGAGCTCTGGTGCCCCCAGGGGATCTTCTATCCCTCACTAATAATTTATTTAAAACATATATTCAGGACTGCTGGTCACATAACACCACACACCTACACGATATCAAGCCCACACTCTCCAGCTGGCCCTCCTCCAACCAGCACACACGTCTGAACGAGGTGACACTCGCCAGACTCCGCCTGGGACACACCAAACTGACACACGATTATATTTTTCATAGACCTCACCGCCATCCACTTTGTAACACATGTCACGTACGCCTTACCGTCACCCATATCCTACTTGACTGTCCAGCATATGCTCCTCACCGTCGCTACATCATCCAGTATTTCACAAAGATCCACTCACAACTTTCGCTTCGAGCTCTCCTCGGGAGTGACCACCCGGCACTCCTCGAGTTACTTTTCCGTTTCCTACAAGACACTAAACTTTCCGAACAGATATAAAGCCTCCGTTACATTTCCTGATTCAAGCTAACCTGATGAAGGTTATATGACACGTGCCACACTCCGTACTGGCTGTATGACTCCGCTCCACATCTCTTCCTCACCGACGTCGCAAAACACATACATATAGGTTATCTCACACTAGGTAGACAGGATCCGATCCAATTTGGCTAATACGGACGGACTTCCTTTTAAATTGCGCTTGGTTTTTTACCTACGGGTTTTCCAAGCAGCTTGGTTTTCCCCTTTTAGGGGTTTCCAAGCTTTAACTTACAACATACACCTACACATACAAGGTCGGGCCTGAATCCCACGACTCGCTCTGGGTGACAGGCCTCCGCTTCGCCAGCCAGGTCGCAGGTGGGCAGCGGAGCCTCTCCGTAGGCTGTGAAGCTGTCCACCCTCCAAATGTCCTTCCAGTGTTATGAGTGACTGTATGTATGTATGTCTGCACATGTACCTGTATGCCATGCGTGTATCGTCTCTACGCCATGTTTCTTGTTTGACGGCGTCTCTCCTTTCTTGACTAGTTGATATAACCGGATGTCACATAAGCCGGATTAACGTAATTCCTTCTTTAACGTAGCAATCTCTAGCAGATGGCACTTTGCCTCCGCTAAAGATTTAGGGGAAAAAAAGGAAAAAAAGAAGAAAAAAAAAAAAAAAAAAAAAGGAAAAAAAAAAAAAAAAAAAAATTGGGCAAAAAAAAAAAGGGGGGGGGGGGGAAAAGGGATGTAAATATAACGGAGGGCAATGAAGATGGCATGTAATTCAGTGATGAAAATTGATGTTCCGTCTGGTAATCGATGTTGTTTTTTGTGTGTTCCAGAAATTATTGCATTGCCGGTAAGGTTAGCGTTTTTAGAACCGTCAGTATAAACGAAAGGAATGTGGTGATAACGAGCCCGAAATTTGTAAAATTTGTGTTTGGTATATTCTGGGCAAAGCTGTGATTTTGGAGTGGTGGTGCGATACAGAATGTGTCGTTCTGCTATTTGCCACGGTGGTGTAGCTGATGGAGAAATATAAGTAATACGTGGAATAGTTAAATGAAGTTGTTCAGAAATTGTTTTGACTCGAGAAGCTAGAGTGAGACCAGTTCGCCTTTCGGCTGGACCTAAATAATCATGATGTAAATTTGGGATAATTTGTAATGACGCGTGTGTGGGGTGGTTTGTGTGAAATTGAATTTTGGAGGCGTACCTAAGTGTTTGTTGCATTCTACGGAGAGCTAGTGGAGGAATTGCCGATTCTGCTTGTAAAGAAATAATGGGTGAAGTAGTCATTGCACCGAGTGCGATCCGGATAAATTTATTTTGAATGGTGTCTAATATGTGTAATGAGGATGTGCTAGCACCGGTATATACTACGGATCCATATTCAATTATGGGTAGAACTAAAGATTTGTAAAGTAGTAGAAGTGTATGACGATCGGCTCCAAGTCATGAAGAAGTGATGCATCGAAATAAATTCAGTCGTTGAAAACATTTGTTCTGAATGTGTTTGATGTGTTTATGCATTGAAGGCCTACGGTCAAAAATAATACCAAGAAATTTATACGAAGTTACAAAAGGTATAT